>JAEQBH010008242.1:0-126068 GCA_016808115.1 Tetrastigma voinierianum
AAAATGAGAATTTTCGGGTCGCTACATTCTCCCACCGCCAAAAGAATTTGCGTCCCGAAATTCTACGCACGCCGCATCCCGACCATGTGCATATGTAACCTTACCTAACTCGAAGGCGGGTAGCCGGTGTAATGACACGGTTAAGGTCGCGATTGCGACAACCAGAGTGGGCATCAGCTCATACATGTCAAAATGACATTAACAACCAATATGTCTACCACCTAAGGTCCACCTTGCTTTTCATTTGCAACTCGATCTCTAGAAAAATCAAATCTCTCCTATATCCTAGGGAAGAATTTTTCCATCATTTACGGCTTTTCTAAAGGTCTCGACCTTTATGCTGAACCTATCACACAAGATGCATAATGAATGAACATAATGCATCCAATTCGCGCTACTAAGCTAGTCAACAATTGTGAGAGTAGAGGCAGTACCACATATCAGGCCAATACGAGCGCTCGATCCTACTGTGCATGAGATCTCTCGCCTCTGGGACAATCCGCCTCATATGCGAGTGGCGGCAATGATGTGTCTGCCTGGCACGACCCGAACTCTCGACGCCCTTAGGATGCAGTAGTCGGCCCAGCCTGCGACCTACGCTCGACCACGGCACATGTGGCACGTCCGCGAAGTACTAAGTGCTAATGTGGCATCCTCATACTGATACTGATCCCTCTGACCCATACTAGGGTATGGAGAAACAAATTGTATTGCTCGTCCCACAATTTGGTAGGACTACTTTTGATCGAACATCGGGATCCTTTGTCTCTAGAGTGATCCCTCCTCATATGTCAGGAACAGCGCGTGGTAGCATACCATCTTGCCCGTCATTGTGACCCTCACTCGTCTGGCTGATGATTGGGTGGGAAATTGTCCCATAACCTTGGGATTCACGCCTCAGTGGACAATCCGTCGAAAGTGTTCGGTACGTCGGCGGAAGTAACACATCATACCTTACTGCGATATTTGTCCCATCGGCCTTAGTCTGATGACCTCGGCCGAGATCTGAGATATCGCTGCAAGCGAAGTCTTCTTCTTTACCGGATTGGAAGAGATGGGTCTTCCTACACTCTTAAGTACCCAGCGCTGCATATCTTGGATATGCTCTCCTTATTTACATCGGCTCATCATAACGCAGTGGAGGCTGATGTATAAGTGTTGAAGATCATTTCGACCATCCCCTGTCTCGCTATTGCATGCACACGTGCGATAGCGTGGCTACTATCTACAGTATCGGTAAGGCTGCGTCAGCAATGGTGGTCGATTGTCGATGGTACGACCCGGCGCTTTTATTATATAATCTTTACATTCCTATTGCATAGCCAATCTTTTCCATTACATGTTCATGTCTTTAGCATAGCTTTTATCTATCTTTTAACGTATTTACTTGTTTACATGTTTCATATTCCATATTCATTCTATAATTGATTGTTCTATGTCTTTGACATATCTTTTATCTATACTTTCATATCATCTTATACTATCCTGTACTTTTATCTACATTCTTATACTTTTCATATACGGTACTTTTGTATGCTTTAATCTAGTACTTTTCATATATGGTACTTTCATATGTCTTTTACTGTTCTAGTCTTTTCATCTTCGGTTCTATGTCTTATTACATTATATGTACTATTACATATATCATTTCTTAGACTGTGTATATATCATGTCTTATTTCATGTAGTGGCTACATGCCCTTGCTATACTTCTTATTCTTAGTTTTAAATACTTGTATTTATCGTATACTTTCATATTATATGCTTTTATCTTATACTTTTCATATCTTTGTCATCTATACTATTCATATACTTCATATACATTTGTCGTTCTTATTCCTATCATATACTTTATGCTAGTATACTTTTCACATTACTTTTCTTGTATTGGTTTTAAAGGCGATATTTTCATATCATATCTTTATTTTTTCATATTCGTGAATTTCTATCTCATCTTTCATATCTCGAAGTAGGAAGTATAAGACTTATACTTTTACTATCCTTATCATATCATCATATGTTTTCATGTGTTTTCTTATATTATACTTTTTATACACCTTTCTATTTTCCCTACTTTATGTACCTGCTTGTTCATATCCTTTTAGTATCTTACCTTTATCTTGTCATATATTGTATTCATGTCTTTGATTTCATGTACTATTTTCATATACCTATATTCATGTATTATTTTCTTATACCCATATTCATATGCTGTGTTTAAATATCTGTCTTCCTGTTATACTTTTCATATGATAGTCATATATTGTGCTTTTCATCTTATACTATCATATACTATACTTTCATATGATATACTATACTTTCATATTATATTCATATACTGTGCTTTTCATATGCTTTTCATATACTTTATTTGTCATATACATTTATATTGACACTTTATTTCTTATACTTGTATACTTGTCATATACTTTTCTCTTTCTTATACTATATTGTTCATATACTTTTCATGTCTTTATTACTTACCATATACTATATTTTCCTATGATTTTCATATACTGTGCTTTTCATATGCTTTTCATATACTTTATTTGTCATATACATTTCGTGTCATTGACACTTTATTTCTTGTACTTGTATACTTGTTATATACTTTTCTCTTTCCTATACTATATTGTTCATATACTTTTTATGTACTGTACTTTTCATATACTATATTTTCCTATGATTTTCATATACTGTGCTTTTCATATACTGTACTTTCATATTATCTGTCATATACATTTTTGTATCATTGACACTTTATTTCTTATACTTGTATACTTGTCATATACTTTTCTCTTTCATATACTGTACTTGTTCATAAACTTTTCATGTATTGTACTTTGTACTTTTCATATACTATCATATACAGTTCTTTGTCATTTTCATATACTTGTTCATATACTATGTCTTTCTTAGCGTGCTTATGGCTATCTTTTATGTCGCATGCGTGTGGTATCTTACTCATATCTTGTACTTTCATATCTTTGTACTTTCATATCTTTGTATTTTCATATCTTTGTACTTTCATATATTGTATTTTCATATGCTGTACTTTCATATACTATACTTTCATATACTGTACTTTAATATGATGTACTTTCATATTATCTATCATATACAGTTCTTTGTCCTTTCCATATACTTTTATATACTATGTACTTTTCATATACTGTCTTATTTCATATACTATCATATTGTACTTTTAAGCGTATCTTGCTCATCGCATCTCAGTCTTATGTTTAATATCATGTCATATAATACATCATGCTCATTTCGCTTAGGTTTTCATATGCGCATATCTGTAGAAGCGGATATGGGAAATAAGCGCTAATGTACCGTGGAAGTCTTTTATCAACATGCAGGCGATGATCTCTATCTGTATATGCAGAAAGGTATCATCCTTTCTCTGAGACAGTGGCCATTATCGGTATGGCCCGGCAAATTTTTATAATGATCAAAGCGGGATGCATATCATCGACGGCGGAACTCCAATATCACGTAAACTATATCTTGACAGCGTGTGCTGTAAATGCCTATCATCTTTCTCATAGGGTTTAAGCGATGATCATTATGTATTTTATATTTAGTAAATATACCGTACCGAATAATTATTTTTATTCGATGATAACATACGATATTCTTATGGTCACTAATCTGAATTTATTCTCTTTTTTAGGCTTACATTATGTCTTATTCTCATATTTATTTCTTTCTGTCATGTATATCGTTTAAGTATATGCGATACATATCGCGTTTACCGTGTTTATCTATTCATATTAGGTACATTCAACTTTGTATTCATATCATGTTCTATCATATATTCATCTCATATATTAGTATATATATCATTTGCATATAACCTATCATTTGTACATTTATAGCATGTATTGTATAATCGTATACTTCATAATCTGTGTATTTATCATTATATTCGTAATCATTCACATTATTTAATATTCATATTACTATTCATTTATACGTATTTATTATTCATAGTACTATTCATTTATACGTATTTGACTATTCACTCATGTATTTACTATTAAATATTCACTATTAACTATTTAAATATGTATTTATTTACATATTTACTATTCATAGTACTATTTATTTATACGTATTTTACTATTTATTAACGTATTCACTATGCACTATACACTATACACTATGCATTATTCACTATTCACTATTAACTATTAACTATTAACTATTCATTATTTACTATTTACCATTTACCATTTCTTTGTTTACTATTCAATGTTACTATTTATTAACTATTTCTTATTTAGGTAAATCCCGTATTCGAGTTTGACAAAGCTTCCGATATTTCCCCAGTACCGTGCGTAGTACTTGATCCAATGGATCAATTTGACCTTTACTCACGTCGGTCGATCGCGGCCCAATGAATGCGGCAAAAAGCAGGATTTTAGAGATTTTAAATAAGCCGGCAAAATCCGTATTTTGTTCGCGTAGGCTCTCGTTGAGTAAATGACTTTCTTCTTCTGCGCCGGCGGTGCGGTCGATTTGGTATATCGAAGCGAGGAGAAAAAAGAAAAAAAAATAAAAAATAAAAACGTTCAATCTTAAAAAAAAATCTGTTTGTTGTTATATATATATATATATATATATATATATATATATATATATATATATATATATATATGAGGTGGGGCCCACATGTCTCATTTTTAGAAATTCGATTTTCGTTTGACCCGAGCGATTTATTTTCGGTCGTTTGATTTTATTTATCCTCTTGAATATTCTTTGTATTTGGCGTTTTGAGATTTTACGAATCCGGGTTTACATGTTTTGTTCTTATCTTGTCATGAAAAATTAGTAAAAAATATTAAAATTTGTCACGAGAATTTGAATTCGACCAGTGAAATTGGAATTCGCAAGGCAGATTTAGCGGCGTAGTACGTTCGTTATCAGGATCTGAAATTTTCTATTATTCCTTGAGCCATTCTGGTACTATTACAAAGCGACAAAGGTGCAGTTTTCTTTGCATTTTTTTTCATAAGGAAATTTCATTTTTTGACAGATACAAATTTAAACTTATTTTATACCCTAAACATGTTATAAAGCATTTAGGGTATATTTTAGGATTTTCGTGCTGGATCTTGCTCCTACTTGGTCGTCTCGAGTTCGCGTGAGTGCGCGTAATATAGTAAAAATAAATTTAGGCTCGATAACTAAACCAAAGACATTGAGATATAAAATATGCTATAATAGTTTTAGAGGCTATGAAACTATCTAAATTGGACTCATGAGTCGATTGCTCTGATGTACTATAGACCGATGAAATTGGGGCTTTCGCGCGGAGGCTAATTTTTTGAAATTGAACCTTCCAATAACTCATAAAAATGTCCAATTTCACTAATCCAACTTCAAAATTTACAAACTTTATATCAACAGAAAGCCCGAGGGCCGAGGCAGCGATGCAGCACACTTGGTCGAGTTGCGTAATTGGTCGAAAAACTTCGATCTGACGAGTCGGTAGAATTTGTTTCGTCGTAATAACCAAAGCGGTGAGGAATCTGCGAAGGGACCACGAGGAATGAGTTTGAAGGGTCAAAATGGGGGAGAGGAGGTATGGGTAAACTGGAATGGCTGAAAAATAGAAAATCAGGTGACCCGCGAAGTGAGGCGGCGGCCAGCGCGTTTAGGGCAGCCCGATGCGGGCGCGTCCGGCGGTGGTTCGCGGAGTGAGGCTTGGCGGCGGGATCGTGTAGTGGTGGCTCCGACGAAAACTCGTTTGGTAAAAATGGGTCGCTTGACCAGTTCGATTCACGGTCTTGGGAAGATTTTCTAGGGTTTTGGAGCTCAAAATGGTGTTTGGAACTAGGGTTCTATTTGTACGCAAAACTATGTTTTATATAGAGTCTAAATTCGATTACCGGGTAAAAACCAGGGCCCGACTTGAACCTTTGCTAAAGCAACATTGTTCCAGAACTCTCAAGGCCATAACTTTCTATCAAGTAAAGTCGGTTTTGGCGTTAAGCAGATCCTGAACTCATATGTCGGCGAGGCCTACGAAATGGTGTCTTAAATCTGACCCAAAATTATTCATCCTTGAAAAAAAATCAACTTGACCTCATGCTAATTGTTAAAATTGGCTGAGTCAAAGCAATTGACTTTTAATTGACATTTTAAAAACTTGTATTATTTAGTACGGGTCGTTTATAAGCCACGTCAGCCTTTTGAAAGTGCCCGACATGCTATGAGCCACATACGGGTCTTTTTAAAGTGCCGGCGAGTTATGAAACCCGCGTTGGTTTTTGAAAGTGCTAGCCCGGTATGAGCGTATTTAGTCTTTTGAAAGTTCGACGGTATGAGCCACGTCTGATCTTTTAGAGAGTGTCGGCTACTATGCGGGACATGGCACACGGCGTAGGAGCTTCATCTCGACTAGGCGATCTTGAGAAGGCTGCGACGCTATGCTTGGTCTGGCGCCTCTAAGCACCCGGGCCTTAGAGATGCTTGCTTGAGGTCGAGGGAAGATCCGAGCAAGGGAGCGAAGGCGAGGAGGGAATAGAGAGGATCGCGGTGCGAAAAGAGGGATGAAGCGAGGTAGAAGCTCGGGTCTTGGCTAGGCTGTTGTGACGACGGGTGATGCGAAGGCAAGGGCGAAGGAGGAGCTGGCTAGAATTTTGAAGCCACGCGGCTAGTAGAAAGACGACGTAGGGTTGAGGTTGAGGCTTCCCACCTAGAGGTTGAATGGACTTCTCTTCTACTGGATATCGGGGTGGCTAAGGACAAAGTGTCTTCTCTTGATCTCGGTCGAACTGCAGAGACAGAAAGGCCATGAAGGAAGACTACGAAGACCACAGAGTTGATCTTTTCATACGACTAGGGATGTTGTATGCTCAAACACAACATTCTGTGGAGACCGGCTAGAGGTTCCAATGGCATGCCCGACTCCTCCTATCCGCTTGCTTCAGAGTTCTTCATGAACTGCCTGCCACAACAATCGAGCACCCATTAAGGCCAGTGATCGAGGCGAAGCGACAAAACAACAAAGAAGACAAAGGATCCGGAGGAGTGTTCACCTTTAGGAGACTTTCTTGGAACATCTTAAGTTCTCCCCACTCCCCCCATTTTCTTATAATCGACCCAGTTTAGCCTGAAAACTTATATGTATTTTTTAAGTGCTATTAGGCGTATTTATGAAATAAAATTTTTTAGTTTACTTATACTATTACGATTCCTTTATCTCACAACTCTCTTACGAATCTTATTTAGGATAGTTGTTTCAGGGAAATGCACATGGGTTAGTAGGAAATGCACAATTTTCAGACCTGAGCTCTAGCCAAGAAGCTAAGAACCATTGTTGCGCTTAAGCATGTGCCAATAGGCTAGGAGCCACGTCTGGCCTTTTGAAAGTGCCAGCAGGCTATGAGCCACATCTGGTCTTTGATATGGGGACTATTCCAAGAATAAAAAGAAAACGCTTTAAAGGAAATTTAATTGATAATACCTTTAAAGAAAATTTTGTGATAATATTCCTAGAATTGGGAAGAAAATGCATTAAAGAAACTTTATTGATAATACCTTTAGAAAGTTTTATTGATAATACCTCTTAAGATGCATATCATTCCACATCCTGCAGGCAGCGTCTCGTCGGTTATCTAATCTTGTCTTTGATCAGTGCCCAGCTAGCTATTGTGTATGGCCCTTCGATTCGGTTGGAACTTGTGGAAGCCACAGGTCGACCATGTTTTCAAAGACCCTTCTCAAGACCAGGTCTCCGGCTCAGAATGCATGCGGCTTCACATGCTTGTTATATAGGTTTGTCATTCTTTGCTGGTACGATGCCATACGTATAACCGCAGCTTCACGAAGTTCGTCTACCATATCTAAGTCTTTAGCGGTAAACTGATGTGCTTCTCGGGGTTTCCATTCAAAGCGTGTGGCACCACAATTTGCAGATTATGGCCTCCATCCTGTAGGTGAGGGCGAACGGGAATACTCCAGTTGACTTCCGACAGGTCATTCTATAGGCCCAAAGAACTCTTGGTAACTCGTCTTCCCATTTTCCTTTAGCCGAATATTGTGACGCCCCAAAACGGGGGTGGGTGACTACCCCGGAATCGACATGAGCCACAAGTGATCATGGTTACCGATGCCACTTGAATCGGGCGAGTCTCCTTTATGCTGGAGCTCTACCCAAATACAATACTTGTATAAAACCTGCATTTACCTGTCCTAAACAGTCCAATATATGTAATATATCCAATCACATGAGTAATACGGCCACTTGGGCCCATAACAATACTCAATATGCATATTCAAACTATATCCAATAGTTTCAAGAGTTAATACACTACTCTTATACAACACATATATTAAAATTAGAGGATTATAATACATGTATACATCAAAGCCACAACCCGGCTTTCTTCTAATACAACCTCCGGAGACCGAACCGTCTCTCTTACGCTCCACAATGCGCGTAAAAGGGGATCATGACGAATTATTCCCCAAAACATTAGAATGCATGCAAGTGGGCTACTCACCACCTAAGTGCGGTCGCAGTGTTCCATCAAACACACATTGTGAATGCGCGTGATCCTGCCAGATATGCACGCAACGACTCGGATCCAGGAGTCACCACCCGACTCTCTCACACTCGCCTAAACCTCGTATGAGAATTATTGTTTTCTAACAAAGTTGTGTGTTCATAGTTGTGGTCTACCCTCCGATTCAAGTAGTGGAGTGTCTCCGATATTATATTTAGTGGACTACCTCCCGAGATATATCAATTGGGCCGTCTCCGACGATTGATATTTTATATGTGGACTACCCTCAATATGCTCCAGTTGGTCATCTCAGACGATTGATATTTTAAGTATGGACTACCATGAGATATCAATTGGTAGTCTCAGACGATTGATATTTTAAGTATGGACTACTACTCCGTCCGCTTAATATTTTGGAAATGACCCTCCCGAAATAAATTTTCTCTGGGCTAAATGCAAATGCATTTCGGCTCACTCATAATCTAGGGTGTTCGGTGCATATGGATACATGTATGTAAGTTCCAATGCAGTCTAATCATATAAATATATATACATGAATATCTTCGCGTAATTGAATCGCGCAAATAAGTATTATGTAATTTTACAACTCATCATCAAATTAACTCATGAAATTATGTTAATATGGCAAATTTAATTTAAATCGCTCGACCAAACACATATTTTCATAAATATATTTTCATGTCCTATTCTAGGAGACGGTAAAGCCACAGGGTTTCTGGTTCCAACGCTCCAACAATTTGCTCGGTTCACTTTGTGAACCCGCATTTCACGGCCATTCGGCCTTTTTCAAACCAATACATGATTTAATACCAAATTTCAGAATTTAACAACCAATCCAACATGCTGACCCCCTTCGGCCCTTTGTTTTTGCACAAATGGTTTCAATGAACTCAAACAATTCGGTCCCAGTTTTGGGGCCAAAGTCAGCCTAATATTCGAGCCTAAAGCTAACGATCATGGTTATTGGACCATTCATCACACCTCTCGCCCCGAACAGTCCGTAGAAATGGGAATACGGACTGTTCGTCAGATCTCAATCCAAACATTTCGGTTCGAGGTTTGGAGCAGATCAACTTGGCCGTTCAAGGCACCGATGTGAAAACGTTCTGAAATCTTAAAAGAGGGAATAAAACGAGTAGGGAGGAAACCACACCTCATAGAGTTTGAAGAAGCTCCTCATCCGTACCCATGCGAAGCCCTCTTCGCGTAGAGCATTCTATCTTATCTTAGAAAATTCAAATGGTTGGATCGTGAGATAACCTAGAGAGGAGTGTTTCTCCCAAAAACGGAACTCCATAGCTACTGGTTTGTTCTCCCCCTCCCATTCATTTTTACTTTTTCGTTTGAGAGAGACAAGTCATATTCTCTATTTAATTGTTCTTGTAGGCTTAAATCAAATTAAAAAATGACCGTTTATCCACTCTTTCTGAGTTTGATATTCGGCCTTCTACGCCGGCGAGTCCATTTTCGCCCATCTCTCTACTCATACCGCCTTGGCACACTGATCACGTGTTTATATGTGACTTTAGTCGCGTGAAAATCGTTTCACGGCACGGCGATGCCTCGAAAAAGCGTGTCAACTCCGGTGTCTCGGAAAATTACGTATTTATGTGCTAGCTAGATTTGCGAGGCAGTTCAGCAGTACGATCTGTTTTGTCATCAGAGATTTAGAAGGGAATTAATTACGGATTTTAGCAAAAATTACAATTTTATGTCGAAGTACGATTTTGCCTTATTCGAATTGGAATTTCTCGGTCTTCATTCTCCTCCTTAAAGGAATTTCGTCACGAAATTATGAATGATATAATCACTCACATGCATATGCAACGATGCATACCATGCATGTAAACTAGTCATTAAATCTTAAGCGACTAAACTCGTACCCTTCGTCCTAAACGAGAAGGATAGGTGGCCCGCATCGCGTCCTCGCGTTCCCACGTGGACTCCTCCACTCCATAGTGCCGCCATATCACTCTCACTAGCCTCACGGTCTTCTGTCGCAAAGCACGATCTGATATCAAAATGCTGCGGTCTCCTCGAGGTCCCGTCGAGTGTCGACCTCGATCTATCCCCGAATCCACCCACGTGGCTGGATCACGGAGTATATAGGAGCATGAAGGCGTGAAATACCCTCGTGGACACCTGTCATCTTGGGCGATAGCATGCTTAGTGCGCCTTGATGCCCGCCCCTCTCGGTATCACCGAGAGAATTAAGATAAACCTACGGCGATAGCTTCGCTTCTTAGAACAAGGCCTCATCTCTTAGGCATCACGCGAGAAGCGTGATCACTAACCTCAAACTCTAAGAATTGAAACATTCGTACATCCGCATAGCTCTTACCATAGGCTCACGGCGTCGAGAAGGCTATATAAATGTCAACTCACCTTCTGAAAGTCTCTCAATCGGATCGGGACCGGTTGTTGGGCTCCTCTTCCATCTTGGTCCAACATATGATGATCTACATGGCCTTTCATACGATGCTCATATGGTGCCATTCATTTTCGCACGATAAATTGTTGTTGGCAAGTGAATTCCCTTTAGGACAATTAATCCTCTACCCTTATGATCCGGGGACCGTGTTGCGAAAGCCTTTCCCCAACACCGTATGTAATCCATACACGTAGCGCCTGCAAAACCGCTGGCGGTGACATGCGCTAGCCTCCTCGAGTCCACGATCAGCGACAATCAATGGAACATTGGCAATCCCATGCCATGCATGACATCCATTCTGGAGGCCACTTTTGCCGGCTGTGACACCCGATCTGATTTCCCGGGTATCGAACCTTAGAATTCACTCAGGCTCCACATCACTTTCGACTCTAAGTGCGTGATAACACGGGCGTGATCTGAGACAAACTAAGCACACACTCACGAGAGTGGTGAATGACCATCACGTTGCACCACCTTTGGGGGTCCACACGTAGCGAGAATCTTAGAAGTGCTGCTCGTAATGCCGACTATGTCGGTCATTTCTCACCACATCTTAGGGAAGAACATATATACTGGCTTCTCTAAAGGCCTAACCTCTAGCGAATCGAGTGAGTATGGGTGTAGACAGGCCCTAGGTCACATTCTTGGCAATGTGGGCATCGAGCATCGTGTGAGCACGACGCCGACAGCAAATAGATTACCCGACACAAAATTACTGCCTTCCCGCTGCGCAACTCTAATACATCCACGACTTTGACCCACACTCACGGCCTCGACCTATACGTGCTGCTGGGAGTGCTTGTATAACACCGAATGCTTCGAAACTAGTTCTCAGCCCTTCTTAGGGTGTAGAGGAATGGTATGCTCTCTCATGTCCTACTAGTAGCGCTGGGGTGGATTATTACAGTCTTGGGATCCACGTCTCTGGGAAATCCACGTCCTCGCTAACAGTTCCCATTTTCAGTCCCGAGCTTCGTGTGAAAGCGAAGTCTTACGCCTCTTCCCAGAACTAGGAGAAGGTGATCCTCCCTCTGGCTACCACTTTAGTATCCAGGGTGTTCCAGTATCTCGATTTCTCTCTACATGGTCGAGGTCGTCCCTGACCGGCTGGAGTCCATATCCGTAGGCGAAATTACTCAGTCTTCAGATGGACAACTTGACCAGTTTCATGATCTCTGTATTGTTGATCCCCGAGAAACTACGTATCTCGAAGATTGACATTCGGTCTCTCGACGCATCAACGCCTCAGGCCTTCTCTGGGTCGGCGGCCTCCACGATCTTTGACACCACGTGTCCAAATCTCACCTCGATGGCCAAAACTCTTACTTCACCCGAACTTGGCGTCTGGTGATGGTCTCTTACTTGTTTGTAAAACCATCCACCGAGTGATACTCATGCTCCCAGGTCATTGGGGTAGCAGATCAAAATGTCGTCAGCATGGAAGCTACGATGGCCCGATCTAAATAGGGTTGGAACACCCAGCGCGTGAGTCCATGAATCTTTGCTAGCTCATTAATTGATCAATGGGCATCACTTGGCCAGCTCAGTTCCCATAGCAGTCACTGGCGTATCTTGAGACAATAATGTCTAACAGGTGGTGGTAGCCCGATCTGAAGAGTCTATCTTGGAGTAGACTC
Source organism: Tetrastigma voinierianum (assembly GCA_016808115.1). Taxonomy (NCBI): domain Eukaryota; kingdom Viridiplantae; phylum Streptophyta; class Magnoliopsida; order Vitales; family Vitaceae; genus Tetrastigma; species Tetrastigma voinierianum. The sequence continues at coordinate 12,611 of JAEQBH010008242.1, forward strand.
GCTCCTCTGTGATCAAATAAATCATCGATCCTGGTAATGGGTACGATTCTTGATCATAACGCAGCCGGCCAAACAATAGCTGGACTCTGGGTTCCTGCTGACTCAATAGGTGCCATCACATGTGGAGTCATAGAGATGGGTGGCAAATACGGTGTAACTTCGTCACAGAATCTACATCCACTATGTGAAGGTAGTCAGGTGGCCTAAATGCAGAAAAACATCCACCTGTCGCAAACTACGAGTAGATCTAAGTCACGGTCTCACCTCGTCCTCTAGAGGTAAAAGGCTCGCTAGCCCGGTAGCTAGCATCCCATGACACTTGGACTCGTATACTATCTGGGAAAATGTCATGCTTGCCACATGAAATACCGCCTGATATCCTGCGTATGGCGGTAGCCCTCCCACCTACGCTCCTGATCGATAACGATCACCTTAAGCTATCGGCAATCCATCACGGGATGACATATGAACTCGACATGTCCAAAATCCTCAGAGATCATTTGTGGGTAGAGATCAAGATCTCTGCTCCTTCCAGCATCATCATTTTCATTACCAGCCCTAATCACACCAGGGGAGAACTCACGTGCTTGGCTCCTCTGGTCTACAGGGTCCTTGCCATTCACCATGTTGAGCCTCGTTCTCTAGCTAGAGCATGACTAGTCTAATCCTGGTGGAGGGTAATCGTGGCCTCTAACACCTTCTTATCTGCGCCAAATAAGTAGTGCATCACCATCGGATCCTTTTCCCCACAGCCCGAATGTTGAAGTGATATGCCCACCCAAACCTGGTTACTAGGATCTTCCTGTCTACCTGCTATACCGGCCTGTGCTATAGCATTCGCTGTAATACCTCTGACCTCGGCAAAGTCTGTGATCAAACAGTGGTGCTGACCGGTACCCACCATGGACGCCCTAAGTATAGCTCTGCTAGCCATCTACATATGTCGAATAGCCTTGAATTCATGTAATTTCATTTCGATCCCAACTATGATACATGCCAATTACTAGTAGACTTGACAACCTTAAGACTATCGTTCATTTCTAGAGTGGCGCTAACTTCCAACCACTTAATTATTTATTAGATAAAATTCTAAGTTTTCATGTTCATTTCATTATCCATATCCTAAGGTTATAGTTCCTAGCTTAGCATTCACCTTTCTTTATACAAATCACCTCATGCATATAGTTTCCTACGCCGAGCTCTGCAGCGCAATCCACCGATTCAATTGTCAAATAACTTTTCCTATGTATAACTTTTGAGTTTTGCAGGTTAAGGAGTCTGAAAATGAAGAACCAGCCCCATTATCTCTCTTTTAGACCAGGTTTTATATGTATTTTTATATTAATAGGCTAAAATAAATGAAACAATTTAGAAAATAATAAATAAAAATAGCTTATCGAATTTTATTTTATTTTATTTTAAATTTTCTTCTCATCAACTTTTCCTCTCTAATTTCTTCTTCCACTTTCCTCCAAATTTTCTGATAACCAAAAAATAGCCTAAAACTCCACTCACAAAAGCCCTAAAATCCCAAAATGAAAAGACAATAACTAGAGCAAGAAAACGTATCTCCAACATGAAACCCTTTCGGTTTTTAAAGATATATTAGTACTTAGATTTTACTATATATATCGGTGAATATTTTTACATAAATATGAATAATTAAAAATTATTCAAAATTAAGAATATATTTAAGTTAACGTATTAAAATTATTTTGAAAGTATGAGAATGATAATATCATATAGATTTGATTTTTGACATTTACTTTTACTATAACATATTTGTTTATAAAAACTTAAATTATTTTTATTAAAATATATTTAATTAAGAAATAAATTATTTTATATAATTTATACAAAATATTTTTTATTCAATATCCTTTTTTTAGAAAATTACATTAGTGTAATAACAACATATATTAATATAATACAATATTTTTATATATTTATATATTTATATTGATTTATTATAAACCAAATTAAAAATATTCATAAATTTATTAAAAAAACATAATAATAAAGAAAATATAATGCAAATATTTTTTGTACTATATATAACAAAAAGCATGCTTATTCTAATGGATGGAAGGTTGGAGCCTACAACGGTTTTGGTTCAGTACTACAACATCCATTTTATGGAGTTTGACTTATAATTAAATTGGGGAAATATCCATTATTGGTAAAAACCAAGTATATTATGAAAAAATTCCTCGAAAGGGATATATACCTTCATCAACATAAGATATATCACGAAATATGTGTCGTATTTAGATTTTCAAACCTTGGAATTATTCTGCACGGTTTCTTATGAAACAAGGCACAAAGGTCTCATCCCGAAGCCATGCGGATTACCCTACGAAACGGACATCCCGATCTGTAAACATCGCCAGGCTTTTATGTTTGACACGGAGAGAGAGTGAGATAGAGCTCTTGATTTGGGATAATCAAGATAACCTCTGACAAAGTGTATGAAAAGAAAGAAAAGAAAGAAGATGAAGAATTTGATGAGAGGACATAGTAGAAGTAATCATAAGCTCGTTGAGATTCATCTTACCTCTAATTATACCACTAACGTTTTATAAAATAGATTTCGAAGGGAAAAAATAAAAGCGTTTTATAAGTAAAGACATGTTCCACACTGAAAAACCAAAACCTGCACCACTTTGGTTACTTGAAAACCATAACCTGATTCATAATTAGAAAAATTATAATTTGATACATAAGTTTTCATTTATAAACAATACTTTATTATGTTATTAAGTAAATAAAGTTATTTGAGATTATAGTATAAACATTTTGAGTTTTTCCACTTAGATTTTGGATTTAAAAAAAAAATTGGTTTTTATAAAATGGTGTAAATCCTTTAAAAATGGATGTAAAAAGAAAAATATGTAAATGAAATATTCATATTTAAAATATTGGCGAAATAACCATTAGAAATCATTTCCACGATGCAATTAGGTGGGATGATAGATATAGTTTTATTCAAATTTACTAATCCTTGATTCTCGATATTACACAAAGATTTGCATATATTTATAGTCATAGCCCATGGGAAAGAAAATGTATATATTTTCATGCATTTCAACTAATCCCATATCATTGAAATTATATTTATGGTCATGACATAGTGGAAGAAAGAAAAGGTTGCATATTTATATTGTCATGACTGTGGAAGAAGAAAGGTACATATTGCGAGCATCATGGCAAAGGGACCACGTCAAATTTGTGGTCATGGCCGTGGAGAGATAAAGGTACATATTTAAACAAATCTCCTGGGATTTTAGTAAAACCTCAATAGACCTAATCAAGCAATTTTATTTGTGGAATCGGATGCGAGGGCGAATTTCTAAACATGATCCAAACCAGAATTTCTGATTGCACATCAAATCGAAGATAATCTCGCACGTTTACCAAACGGGTTTCAATCTTGGGTATTTTATATACTCTTTACTTGAATGACATTCTTTTTTTAAATGTAGTATTTACTCTGTTTAAACTTATTCCTTGAGGCGGTATGTGGATGAACTCTAGTATTCCTCACAGTTACATGTGAGAACATATTTAATTTCCATTAGTAGTAGTCCTAAAAATGATCCAAGCAGAATCTACACAGCACGTCACATCCAGATTAATCTAACATATCTACCAAAATGGAGATTCCAACATTGTATATTTTACATATACTACCACCCAAAGACATGAAGAAACAAAAAATCAATGAAGGGAATCTTCACACTCGTTCTCCACTTAGTGATCATCCCGAATCTTAGTGCCATAGTTGGAAGTTTGCAATATCTACTACTTACTCGACCGGACATTTGCTTTGGAGTCAATAAATTGTCACGATTCATACATAAACCAACCGGATCATTGGCTTCTTGTTAAACTTCTTTGTTATCTTTGTGGCTCGATTAATGAAGGTATACTTCTCTGCGGTGACTCTCCCACCGGTCATACATGCCTTCTCGCGATTGGTGCGGGAACAAAGATGATTTCACTTTCCACCAGTGCCAATATTGTTTATCTTGGTGAAATCCAATTTCTGAGCTCGAAGCGGTGTGGCTCGGTCGACGCTTTGACGGTATCGATGCATTTGCAAACAACGCTCTTAGAACTCAGCGGGTGCGCTTTCTCTCTTGGATGAACTTGGTGTGTCTTTCTAGATTACGGTGATTCTTGTGACAATGTTGGGGCACTTCTCTATGTTTGACCCGAGTTTCCATTCGAGAATGAGCATGTAGCTATTGACTTCCATTTTATTCGTGATCAAGTTGATCAGATTCGTCTAGGTGTTGCTCATGTTTCGATGAGAACGACTAGCGTGCTCTAACGAAGCCCCTTTCTCGGACACCATTTCTTACTCTCAAGACCAAGATTGGACTCTCTACTCGAGTTCCATCTTGAGGGGGCATAATAGAGCCATCGTACCTTATCTTATCTGATATTATTTTCAAATAGTTTGTTTTTGACTTTGTATTTGTTATTTGAATTACACATTGTTTCATTGTATTTAGGATGATTTACGTTTATTAAATACTTGATTAGTTTAGACAAGCGTATATTTGAAATCATAAATATAGAACAAGAAAAACCATCTGGTGTGGCCTTCATTTCCATCTCAATTAGCTCCGTTTCTCACGTCTGCTTTGTGTCACCCTCGAACTCACGATGCACGAAATTCGCGTTTAGCCTCGATCCACTTGTCCCATTCTGATCTGGCTTGAACCGCATCCTTTTATCTTTGACATCTTCTCATTCGCGAAAAGCAGTTTTCCCAGTACATAGCGATGTCGGCATTTTTGGCAAGACATATAAATATTCTCAAGCCAGTCGCATCAGGAACTTATTATGACACCTTGTATGCTTACCTCGTTTAAATCTCCCCCTGTAAAGCTTGAAAGTGGGAATGTTGCTACGGGGAAATAGAACATCCCCTGTATCTTTGTCTAACATTTCCTCCCTATGTTCTGAAGTTGTCCACGATGAGGAAGTAGCCCGGCTCTTGGGTGGCTTTCTTGCTTGAAAAACTTCAAAAGGAATTAATGATATGATTTGCCTTTGTAGCATCAGGCCTTTGGCATCAAGACATTCAGCTGGAATTATCAGCTTCCAGGGCAATTGTACTTTTAGAAACATTTCTGTTCTCTACGTCATAATGATCAAGGTTGATATATTAATCATTTACACAAGCAATAAAAACATTTCTTTTAGAAACTTTCCGTTTAAGGATACGAATCTCTAACTATGGTTAATTCCTAAATAGCTTGACCTCATGACGGTTTGTGTATGATCTTAGCCATCGCTATAATCTAATGATTTAATAAAATCAAGAATTAATCACCATGTCAATGTTAGGATTTCACGACCACCAACCAACACAGAGAAAGAGACAAAATATCGGCTAAAATTGCAAAACCCAGTATAGATCTGAAACATTCGAAGTCTATTTATGCTCCACGAGCATAAACGACTCTCGGCAACAAAACGGAGGAAGGAAAGTGTTTCCTGCTGGCGACCCCCAAACCTCCCCATATACAATTCAAAAACTACCACTAATATCCCAAATGCCCCAATTCCAACGGCACGAAGTCTATGACACAGCAGTATTCTAACTCGAGAGAAAAGACCCGAATGTCTCTAATCATCTGGTGGATTACTCTTTGGACGTCTGAAATACATGAAGCGTACTGGAGGTCTAACAATACTCCCCTCCCCAAAAGCTTGCACCTTGTCCTCAAGGTGGAAATTTGGGAATTGCTGTAACAGTTTGTCGTAGTTCTACCAAGTAGCTTCGAACTCTGGCAGTCTCTTCCATTTAACCAAAATTTCCAGCACATTGATATCCCCTTGCAGCTGTTGGAGAATTTGCAAGATGTTCTCTGGTTCTACTACAAGCTCCATCTCACTATAGAGCTGAGGTGGAATGTTGGCAGCAATGTTGGAGGCCCCTACGGCCTTCCTCAATTGGGAGATGTGGAAAACATGATGGATATGGGAAGGTAACTCCAATCGATAAGTCACTGCTCCAATCCGAGTTAACACTTTGTAAGGACCATAAAATCGCAGGCTGAGCTTCTCATTATGTCGCTTAGCCAATGATTTCTATCAGTATGGTTTGAGCTTCACATAAACCATTTCGCCTTCCTCAAATTGAACCTCTCGGAATTTTCCATCTACAAGCTGTTTCATTTTGGCTTGGGCCTTCGAAAGATGGAACTTCAACACCTCCAACATAGCATCCATTTCTTGACATTGCCTCCACGAGGACGCAAAGTGGGGTTGCAGCCATATCTAATTACTCGAGGGCTCCTGCCATACACAATTGAAACGGCATGAATTACGAGTTGGAAGTATGGAAGATGTTGTCTTGTGCAGAGCGATAGCCTTGCCTTGTCTTGGTTGTCACTCACGGAAACAACAAGGTAGGTTTTCCATGCTCTATTTACCACCTCCACCGTCCTAACTCCGAATCAGATCCGTTTCACGGATGTTAAATTAATTAACCTGGCTATGGCAGGTGTCCAATTACGTGGCGCCCCAAAACAGGAGTCCGTTGACTACCCGTCGATCACGTAAATTTATATGTCTGTGTCGCGAGACTCGCCACCTAAGTAAAAATAGCTACTTGGGTCCCTGCATCAACACTCATCAAACATATACCTTTATATTCCAATAGTCGAGTTATTTCATTACTCTTAATACAAATACATATTAAAATTTACAATTCTAATACATATTATCCCAAACATCAAAGCCTGACCGAATTTCTTCAAAATCGGCCCTCTAAATGATGCTCCGTCTTCTCGAGCAGCTCGTACTGAAAAAATTCCTCGACGAGGATGAGCTATCGCCGATGGTGGAATCACCTAAATGGGTTACTCTCCACCTAAGTGTATATGTAATGCTCCAATTTAAACACACACTCAAGTAAAAACGTGATCCTACTTGAATGTCTATATGTCCGTTCTCATGTCTCGAGTCCTCACGGACTCCCTCACACTTTCCTAAGTCATGTATGAGAAAACATCATTTTCAAAACAAAACTTGTTGTTCTTGAAATACACTCTGGTCGGTAAGATGGGACTACCCTCCGGCGAATGTGTGTTTGAGAACTTCCGTCTGATCCATGGTCCTCATCAGAAATGATATGTTGGACCATCTCCCGATCCCATTCTCGGAAAATCATCGTGAGAATTCCTTTACGCCAACCATGTTAGTTTTGGAAAATTCTGTAATCGCTCACATAATTTCTAGGTTGCTCGATTGCATATGAAATGCATTATGTCATTCAATCATTTTTATACCAATATATCAAATATCGTATATTCTCGATTTACAATCACACCACATGTAATTCAACAATGTGCGACCATCACTAATTGCTCATGAGCTAAACACAATTCATGTCTCAATGGCCTATACTCACAATTATATTCCATATAATTGAGCAAATCATGTTAACACATCAAGCATTAACCTATTAATTTATTTGATCAACCAAGTCAAGCCATTCAAGTCAAACAATTTCAATACCACAACACATGGACGTTTTTGGTCGATTCACGTAAACTTGGGATTTGTTTTTAACGGTCCATAAAAACGAAACGATGGAGTTGTCTATGGCGACCCACTCATCAAACATTTGTTCCACTTTTTGAAACCGATTTCCATGGCTATTCCCGGCCTCATATACACTAACACATAATTTATTGCATAAATTATGAAACCATCACCCAGCGATTACTACATTGTCACGGACAGTCGAATGGGTCACCTAAAATTTGCGCGGTCGGTTCCCGAATTTGGGGCCAGTCAATAAACCGCTCACAGCCTCAAACCAACCTGACATCACAAACACTTAAACAAAGCGTAAAACAAGTAGGATAAAACCCTACCTCACGGAGTTTGTAAAACTCCTCAAAACACGTTGCCCATAGCGTTGTCGCGGCGTCGAGCGACACTCCCTTCTTACTGGTGTCAAACGATCGATTGACCGAAAATGCAGAGAGAAGGTGCTCTCTCTCTTAAATATCAAGATCTCAAAACCCTAACTTTTACGCATCTTTTCTCATGCGTCGCGTTTTCTTGTGATTTGAGAAAGGTCACTATTGATATGGTCTCATTAATCATGATTTCCCAAAATTACAATTTTGTCCCTTATTCCCACTATTTTGACTTTTCTATCCAATGGCATCATGTCATGTGTTCATGTGGGTCCCACCTTGAGCTCAAGTTGACTAAACTGGAGCTTGACACGTGGCACTCTATGTGCCACTCAAATTTCGCCAAGTGTCCTACACGACGCTCGTTTCCTCGAAAAACGTGCAAATTCAGACTGTCTCGGAATTCGAAGAAAGTCGACGTGGTAGCTAGATTTCGCGAGACGATTCCAACGGTGAAGTATGTTTCATCATCCGAGATGTAGAAAATTTCGGTTTTTGCAGGGAAGTTACGTTTTGCCATTTCAAAATTTGAATTTTCTCGGGTCGTACAAATTTAGCCTAAAAGTGACTAGTGAAGACCTCGTCTTGATCAGTTGTAATGGTTCGGGGTATCCCATGGAGCCTAACCACCTCCTTCACAAACGCAACAGCCTAAAATTTGAACATGTCTTTTAATCTTTTGACTATCATGGTATGTTTTTCATTCCATCCTATTTGATTTTCTTGGGTTTACACACACACACACACACACACACACACACACCTCACCACCACTTTGGTACTGTTTTACGAAAGAACTATACCATGCTCTTTACAGTGTTATAAAAAATAACCAAATGGTTTTCATGATCTTTCTCATTATCGACAGTTAACATATCATCAATGTATTATAAAGAATGAATGTCGGATAATATTTTATTCTTTTTTCTTTGGAAAACTTGAGGAGCATTTTTCAATTCAAAAGGCATTACCATCCATTCATAATGACCTCTAGGTGTACTAAAGGCTGTAATAGGTATACTATCATTATCCATTTTTATCTGCCAAAATCCTAATTTGCAATCAAATTTACTGTAATAGTTTTTTCTTCTTGTCAAATTTATTAATATTTCCTTATTTGGAATATAATATCCATCAAATTTAGTATTCTTATTCACTTCTTTGTAATTTATCACAATTCTTGGTTTTCTTCTTTTTATCTCACTATCTTTTCTTACCATAAAGGCGGGGCTACTATGTGGACTTTTACTTTCTCTTATTAAATTCATTTGCATTAATTCATTAATTTGTATTTTAAAGTCTTCTATATCTTCCTGAGAATATATCATGATCATTCTAATAGCCTTGCTCGGGATACATCATTTCTAATTTGCAGTAGATTTTTGTTTTTTCTCAATATTTTAAAGGGTTATTACTAAAATTTTCTTTCAATTTTTTACATGTATCTTGAACTATTATTTTATAAGTAATAGATGTATTTATCTTTTCTATTCTCCATTTTCTGGCTTGTTGATCATAATTTATCCTAAAAGTCTTTAATATTCTAAGTACTCTTATCCGGTGATCACAAGGTGTTTTTAGTATTGATATATTGAAAATTGTTGTAAAAAGTCATTTCCTAATATAATATCACATTCTATATTGTTTATATTGATAGACTTTTCCTATTTTTATGATTTTATTTTGGATCATTATTTTTACATTTTCTTTTTCTTTTGTAATTTTTTCTTTATTTCCAGTTACACATTTTATGAATTTTTAGTATTTTTCCATTCTTTTCATAAAATTTTTTAAATAATGTTATTTCTGATCTTGTATCTATTAATCCACAAGTATATATCTTACTTTCTAGAATTTTAACTATTATAAATACCATAATGGGGAATGTAATTTCTTTCATTTTTTTCTTTCTAGAAAAATACATATGTCTTCACTATATATTTATATTCCTTCTTTTGTGATCTTACATTTATCTAATCTGTCTAGGAAACTATTTTATAAGAGAATATCATAATGTCAATTTCCTTACATTCTGTTATCTTTATAGCAGTCAACTAGAAAGGTGATTCCTTGTAATCTTATAGGTATTTATACTTTAAAATTGCATTCTAATGTTTGACATATGAAAATTTTATAGGCCCGATGATGCGCTTTCAGGCCGAAATTTGGAGCGTGTGGAGTGGTTGGGTGGACGAGGCGTTGACGGCGACCCCGGGGATCTTGGATCGTCTAGGCCGTGGTAGGATTGCTGCAACGTTGCCCTGCGGGCTCTGATCGTGGCACTTCTCTGCAAAAACAAGGAAGAAGGGGGTCGGCGGGGGCCGCCGTGGCCGCTCCGTGTAAGTCGGTTCCTTTACGAGAGAAAAGGGGCGCCTAGAAGATCCAGGTGCATACAGTACATGTGAAGAGTGCCTACCTTTCACCGTTAAGGTGGTCATGTATTTATAGTAGATGTTCCACCAGTTGGATAATGACTAGGATTTATTCTCATTGGACGGGGTTTTTTTTCCTTATTATCAGTATTTGATTCCACAATGGATTTTAGCAAGAGCAGTTTATGTGGGATAATCTTCTTTCCTTATTGGGGGATGTCCAACTGGCGATGATCTATCATTATTCTTTCTTTCCTTTATGATGGGATTTAGATGGATGGAAAATATATCATTTTAAGAATATTCTATTTTCTGTATTGACGAAATATATAGGTTGATTGGCTGGGTATGGACCTTCCAATTTATCCCAGATCCTGCTTTGGGCCTAGCGAGCCGAGCCTCTGCTTTAGGCTGATATGGAGGGGCCTGGGTGTTGCATGGGGCCCACCATTCCTCTGGGCCTGGCGAATGGGATATGGGCCATTTCTTTGTCCATCGATTGCCCCACGACCCTTATTATGCGAGTGCGTGGGCAAGAGTACGTAATTCTTCATGACGATTGTTATTTCCACGTGTCTGTTCGGAAACGAGCTAATTAAGGCCTGATCGCCGTCACACGTCGCGTGTTAATGATGACTCTTTGGGTTTCGCGCTTGTTTTTCATATTCCCATGGTTCCTCTCTCGGCTTCTTTTCGTGCGACTTCTCTATCTTGAGTCCTCTAGTCCACGCACCCTCCTTTTATTCTGGTGAACTTGCGTTCAGTTTCTCCACGGTTCTTCATTACCCCCTTTTATTGCTGAGGATCTTTTAAGTTGATTTTTCACGGGCGACTATTACGTCACATTCTGGAGTCCTGCGTCTCTATCTCTTTGTTTCTTTTTCGATTGGTACGACGGCGTTAGGGTTCGATTAATGCAGGTTTCATTTTTCTTCGGTAGCTTTTTTATCGGGTCCGGGTCGCTCCTTATATTTGCGTATTGGCGATGATTCTTCAGCCGATTCTTGGCTCTGGGCAGTAGGGATATCTGACCGTTAGGCGGTGGTTGAAATCGGGATCCTGAAATCGATGCGTTCTGGCGCCTCCTCTTCCACTTAAGAGCAAGAACAAAGGAAGATAAATCTAATTAGATATCCAAAGGGTTCGGATTACCTCGGAAATGTCGACATCATCGCGTAAATGTGGGGCTAGTAAAATCGATCAACCATTATGGGTTTACCTTTCTTTGAGCGTTATCGGCCTCCCCCTGGTATCCGAATATGGACCCCTGATGTTTTGACTTTTTATGCAGCCTCCGTGCCTGGGATGGTTTGTTTCTTTGAAGTCGCCTTTGACAATGGTCTTCGCTTTCCACTGCACCCCTTCATGAAGGGTTACGCAGCATTTCGAAAGCATCTGTCCTTCTGACTCGCTCCCAGCGGTTGGGGTATTTAGTAAGGTCTCTTGGCGGCTTATTTTAGGAATACGAAGGACGCTCGGCGTCCTAGCGTGGCTTTGCTCCTTCATCTTTTCGATCCGAAAGGAGACTCTGAGGCCTTTATTTCTCCGGGCATGAGGCTCTCTGGTGATCGATCTTCCTTAACTTCACGCAGGTCACAGAGGGATGCTATTTCTTTGTCAAACGGTTTCAATTGGGGAATACAAATCCTTCAGCGGGGATATTTACTACAGGTGTTCCCACGGCTTGGGCAGCCTGATAATCTTCGTGAGTATTTGCATTGTTTTCGGTATGACCTGTCTGAAGGTGATTGAACGCTTCTGATTTTATATTATCTTCATGTTTTTCAGGCGCTCGTCTTGATCTTAGCGCTGAAGATAATGTCGTAGCTCTGGCGTTGGCGGAATGTCCTGCTCGTCCCTGTCACGAGAGTTGGTAAAGTCTTCGGACATCCACGGCGAGTAATTTAAAATACATCACGTTCCAGCGCGAGGCCTTAGCGTAACACACGGGGTTTCCCATTGGGCTTTACTATTGCCGCTCCTGCCGGGAGAGATTTTAGTTCATTTGGGGGCGATGTCACCGGAAGCCCGGGTCGCAGGAAAAACGAGCTCCTCGAGAAGGATCGGCGGTTCGCCAAGGTTAAAAAAATTGGGGCGTCTCAGAGCTTCTGCCCGAGTGGAGCGGCGTCGTTGCCGGCCGAGCCCCACGGTTGAACTCGCCGCCTCCCTCTAAGCCTGACATAGAGGCAAAGAGTCTCTTGGGTGCGGCCGTCGGCGGCCGTGACCGGTTCATGCTATGTAGTGTGGAATCCGCCACGATGCCCGCTCCATCTCCTCGAAGGCGTGGCGAGGAAAGAAAGCGAAACAAGAGTTGGCGAATAAGGACTCTTGCTCTGCAACCTCCTTCGCGGCGGTAGCGATCTCTAAATCCATTCTCGAGATTACGACCTTGGGAGGTCGAAAAGGCTGCCTGTTGATGAGGCTCTGGCTTTATCCCTTCAGGGGGTTGCCTCGGTAAGTCTCTAATCGTGCTCACTTCCATGTTGTTTCTATGTCGAGCATTGACTTCATGTTTGATATTCAGGTTGCCATACATTTGAAGGGTTTGTTGAAAAGAGCGGAAATTAAATGAAAAGCATGTGAAAGATAACCCCGAATTTATAAAACGGCGGCTTCTGCTCCACCTACGGCGGGTAGGAAGGCTGCGGGAGAGGGCGCTGGAATATATTTGAAGAGTGGGCGGCAGAATTACGGTTGCGCATATCTCGTCGGCTCTCGTGCTCGGGCGGAGAGAGTAGAAGGCGAGGTCGGGTAGGCCAGCGGTCGAGGCGAGCTTTGGGAGGTTCAGGGTGGCAGGCTCCGGGTTGCGCGAGGAATAGCAGTTGAGGCAGGAAGGGCACAGAGTGCCGAATGTGAGCTTCGGGATGGTTTGGGAGGGCTCGGCTGCATCCTGGGCGGCTGCGGGATCTTGAGTGGGTTGCCGCGACTGATGAGCGTCTGTATGATAAAAACACAACTTCAGCGGCTTTGTCACAAAGCTTCCGGCTTGAATCTTTTGCTAAAGGACCACTCGTGCGTGAGTCCTCACGGCCAAATAAATTTGGCGAGCGGCTGAATGAGGAGTGTCGAGGATTCTGTAGCGACCTTCATCCCGTGAGTTGGTTTGGTCCTTAGAGGGATTAGGTTATTAAACAACTGAGGGACCAAGCCAGTGCTCAATGGGCCTCTGGGTGGCTCGCTTTTCAACAAAAAGCCATTCACGCTTACCCAGATCTGGACTTCAACTTTGACCTCCCAAGCGACGAAGAGGCAGAAGAATCTTTCTCTACGAACTATTTTCAAGAGCCTGGTACTCCTGCTGAAGCCCATGCCCCTTCTTCATCATCTGTTCCTCCTACTGACGCTTGAATTCCTGCGCTCATCTTTGTTTGCACGATGTGCCTTTTATTTTGTTATTATTTTTGTTTTGTATGCCGTTTTTCTTTGTCGAGACTGGGGCCTGAGACCTATGCAGCCCTCCTTTAAATATTCATTTTTTAAAGATTTGCATTCTCTCTGGGATATTTTTATTTTTCTTTCTGAACTATGTGACCTGAATTGAAGTGCGAGCAATTGTTTCATCGAGCTAAATCATTGAGATCTCGTGTGCTATCACGGTGACGGAGTTAGGGTTGTCTGCGGTTGGCATAGGTGGAGCTCGTCAAATTGGGCCTCTGGTCTTCGTCTGCTGTCTTGCATGAGTTGACTTGATTCCTTAGGCTGCACGTCCTGTTTGAGGCTGAGGTCGACAATGCGAGGAGGTGGGTAGAGCTCGTCCTTGTGAACTAACGGGAAGAGCTCATCAGTGTGTGCAGTTGAGTAGAGCTCGTCCCTGCGAACTGGGGGGAAGAGCTCGTCAATGCGAACAACAGGCAGGAGCTCGTCCATGTGAATTGATGGTAATAGCTCGTCAGAGTGAACTATTGGCGAACCGTCAGAAAGCGAATTAATTGAGGCTTCGTCAAAGTAAATGATTGGCGGGGGATTCGTCAAGCGAGTTGATGGAAAGAGCTCGTCCATGTGTATTGATAGGAAGAGCTCGTCAATATGAATTGTTGGCGAGCTCGTCCATGGTGAGGAAGGCTCGTGGGTGAGCGTTGGGAGAAGAGTTCGGTAAGTAAACGGTTGGCGGGAGTTCGTCAATGAGTAGATGGAAAGAGCTCGTCAAAGTAGAACAATTGAGTAAACTTTACGTCCATGTGTATTGATGGGAAGAGCTAGTCAATATGAATTATTGGCGGAGCTCCTCCATGTATGAGCCCCGGCGAGGAGAAGCTTCGTCGAAGTAAGCGAGTTGGCGGAGCTCGTCGGCGAGTTGATGGAAAGAGCTCGTCAAAGTGAGCGATTGAGTAGAGGCTTCCGTCCATGTGTATTGATGGGAAGAGCTCGTTAATATGAATTGGCGAGGAGCTCGTCCATGAAGCGAGGAAACGGCGTCAGTGAAGCTTGTTGAAGGAAGAGTTCGTCAAGTAAGCGAGTTGGCGGGAGTTCGTCCAAGCGAGTTGATGGAAAGAGCTCGTCAAAGTGAACGATTGAGTGAGCTCGTCCATGTGTATTGATGGGGAGCTTCGTCAATATGAATTGATGGCGAGCTCGTCCATGAAGCGAGAAGAGCTCGTCGAGTGAGCTATTGGGAAGAGTTGATCAAAGTAAACGGATAGCGGGAGCTGTCCGGCGAGTAGATGGAAAGAGCTTATCAAAGTGAACAGTTGAGTAGAGCTCGTCCATGTGTATTGATGGGAAGAGCTCGTCAATATGAATTGACAGGAGCTCGTCCATGTGAACTAAGGGAAGAGCTCGTCAAAGTAAACAATTGGCGGGAGCTCGTCCAAGCGAGTTGATGGAAAGAGCTCGTGAAAGTGAACAGTTGAGTAGAGCTCGTCCATGTCTATTGATGGGAAGAGCTCGTCAATATGAATTGTTGGCAGGAGCTCGTCCATGTGAGCGAGGAAGAGCTCATCAGTGGCTTGTTGGGAAGGTTCGGTCAAAGTAAGCCAGGTTGGTGGATTGAGTCCAGCGAGTTGATGGAAAGAGAAGCTCATCAGAAAGTGAGCGATTGAGTAGAGCTGTCCAGCTGTGTGTGATGGGAAGGCTCGTCAATATGAATTGTTGGCGGGGCTCGTCCATGGCGAGGAAAGATAGTCAAAGTAAACGGTTGGAGAGGGCTCGTCAGCGGGTGATGGAAAGAGCTTCGTCAAGTGAGCGGTTGAGTAGAGCTCGTCCATGTGTATTGATGGGAGGAGCTCGTCAATATGAATTGTTGGCAGGAGCTCGTCCATGGGCGAGGAGGCTCGTCGGTGGCGTTGGGGAGAGAGTTCGTCCAAAGTAAGCCGGATGCGCGGGGAGCTCGTCAGCGGTAGATGGAAAGAGCTTATCAGGAGTGAGCAGTTGAGTAGGCTCGTCCATGTGTATTGATAGGAAGAGCTCGTCGTATGGTGGCAGGAGCTCGTCCATGTGGTAAGGGAAAGCTTCGTCAAAGTAAGCCGGTTGGCGGGAGCTCGTCCAAGCGAGTTGATGAGAGAGCTTCGTGAAAGTGAGCAGTTGGTAGAGCTCAAATCCCATGTGTATTGATGGGGAGAAGAGCTCGTCGTATAGTGTTGGTAAGAACTCGTCGTGAGGCGGGGAAGAGCTCGTCGAGTGGCGGTAGGAAAGAGTTCGTCAAAGTAAACAGTTGGCGGGAGTTTGTCCAAGCGAGTTGATGGAAAGAGCTCGTCAAAGTGAACAGTTGAGTAGAGCTCGTCCATGTGTATTGATGGGAAGAGCTCGTCAATATGAATTGTTGGCAGGAGCTCGTCCATGTGAACTGAGGGAAGAGCTCGTCAAAGTAAACAGTTGGAGGGAGCTCGTCCAAGCGAATTGATGGAAAGAGCTCGTCAAAGTGAACAGTTGAGTAGAGCTCGTCCATGTGTATTGATGGGAAGAGCTCGTCAATATGAATTGTTGGCTGGAGCTCGTCCATGTGAACTGAGGGAAGAGCTCGTCAAAATCGCGATTGGGCGGGAGCTCGTCGAGCGAGTTGATGGAAACTCTTGAAAGTGAACGATTGAGTAGAGCTCGTCCATGTGTATTGATAGGAAGAGCTCGTCAATATGAATTGTTGGCAGGAGCTCGTCCATGTGAACTGAGGGAAGAGCTCGTCTGAGTGAACTGTTGGGAAGAGTTCGTCAAAGTAAATAGTTGGCGGGAGTTCGTCCAAGCGAGTTGATGGAAAGAGCTCGTCAAAGTGAACAGTTGAGTAGAGCTCGTCCATGTGTATTGATGGGAAGAGCTCGTCAATATGAATTGTTGGCAGGAGCTCGTCCATGTGAACTGAGGGAAGAGCTCGTCAAAGTAAACAATTGGAGGGAGCTCGTCCAAGCGAATTGATGGAAAGAGCTCGTCAAAGTGAACAGTTTAGTAGAGCCCGTCCATATTATTAATGGGAAGAGCTTCGTCAATATGAATTATTGGCGAGGCTTCGTCCATGAGCGGGAAGAGCTTCGTCAAAGTAAGCGATTGGCGGGGCTCGTCAAAAGCGAGTTGATGGAAAAGCTCGTCGAGTGACGATTGAGTAGAGCTTCGTCCATGTATTGATGGGAAGAAGCTGTCAATATGAATTGTTATTTGACTTCGTCCATGGCGAGGAAAAACTCGTCAATGTGAATATGACGAGGAGCTTGTCCATGAACTAAGAGGAAGAACTGGGTAATGTGAATAGAGTGAGTTCAGGCGTTGTGACGCGGTGGCGTTCCTGGCGAATGGCAATGTAACTGGCTGATCGACTCTGACCGTGGCTTGTCACGAAGTAGATGAGCTTGTCGGTGAGCAAGCGGCCTTTGGGCTCTGGCGTGGCCTTGGTGGCGTTCCGGTAGGCAATGTAACGAGTGAGTGCGACTCTTGAGAGCGTGGCTGTGTAGAGTAGATAGGCTGTCGGAGTGGCTTGGCCAGGCTCTGACGTTGTGGCCTTGGTGGCGTTCAGTAGGCGACAATGTAACTGAGGCGGTGACTCTGACGGCGTGGCCTATGCGAGTAGATGAGCTCGTCGGTGAGCAAGCGGGATCTGTGTGGCTGGTGGCGTTCAATGGGCGTGATGTAGCTGGGCTGGTGCGGCTCTGAGGGCGGCGAGGCCTATCTGAGTAGATGAGCTCGTCGGAGTGAGCAATTGGGCTCTAGGCCATGTACAGTAGTTGAAGAGCGGTATGCAAAGCGCCGTGTTCTTGGTTAACTTTCAATTCTTGTAAAGAGGCGAGCATCATTAATGCGGATTTATGGAGAATTTGGAACGATTGTGTGAATTTTTTAGTGCTTTGGCCTCCTTATAAATGGTGGTTCTGTTTCTTCTATATCCTATACTTTTGAAGATTCTGCTTTTCATGGTGGGTGAATGAAGTTCGCATGGGATGGATGTTCGACACTCGGCTGTCTTTGCTGGGGTTCCTCTGAAGCCTTTGGATCAGCTTTTCTGGGTCTCTATCTGTGGGAGTTGTGTTTTTCCCTAGTCTCCCCTTTATGGGAGTTATGTTATTCCCTAGCTTTTGGCTAGGGAATGCATCCGGAGAGGGCGGTGCATCTCTTGCACTGCTCTCTTTGTTTTTCTATTTATCTTCTTCCTCCTCCTTTCTTCCTGCTCCTCCCTCTTTTCTTCACTCCTCTTTCTTTTCTTTTCTTCCGCTTCTCATATTTTCATCTTTTGCTTCCACATCTTATTCTTTTTTTTTTGTTCTGTCTTTCTCCTTTGTCCCCTTTTCTTCTTCTCCTCTTTTCTTTTCTCCCTTTCCTTTTTTTTTTTTTACTTATTTCCATCTCGCTTTCTTTTCCTTCATTCTGTCTTTCTCCTTTGTCTTTTGCTTCCTTCTTCTGCTCTTTTTTTAATGGGCTTGCATGCTGTGTGCTCTCAGATGTAAGAATGATCACGTGGCTGTAGCTTAATTGTAATCGATTGTAATATGATTGTAATAAAGAGAGACTTTTCTTTTCATGTCTATGAATCCCCTTATTAAGCCTTTTTCTGATTTTCATATATAAAGATATACGATAACGTAATTAATAAATCTTTCGGCTTCGACATCCTAATAATTAACAAAGCTCTGCCACAAACCGCTTATTGGTAAAAATGCTTGAATGTTCCGCATTCCATGTATCTTTGCGGGATTTTCCCTCTTACATTTTGGAGTTCGTAGTATGCAGTCGACCATTTCGGGATATGATGTAAGGACCTTCCAGTTGGGGCCGATTTTCCATGCGGCCCCAGTTCTTCCTTGTTGGCGGAACTTCTTTGGGCAGATTCTTAGGGCATGGCTCTAGGCTTGACTCTTTGATTATAGTACCTTGCTGTTTTCCTTTGATACTCCTCCGTACAATTTTGAACTTGCTCGCGCTTTTCTTCTAGGAGTTCTAAGTTTAGACGAAGGGCCTCGTCATTGTTCTGTCATTAACTAACTCGATCCACGGGAGACTTTATTCGACCTCCACGAAATTTGCGCCACCAGTTCAAAGGCTAGAAGACAAAAACGGGGTTTCCTAGTTCTTGACACGTGTTGTCTGTGGGCCCATGGCTGCCTCGGTATTCTGCCCGATTCCTTTATGGTCTTAACTTGGTCTTCAAGCGGCTTTAAGGGTTACGATGGCGACCTCGGCTTCCATCCATTGGATTGCGGGTGGGACAGTAGTAATTTTAATTAGAGCTCGGCGAAGTCATGAATTTAAGCGTTGTCGAGCCCCCGTTTTCCGTTGTTGATGCCAGGGGCTCTCGGGATACCAAACGCATATGATAGCTCGCCACCTGAAATTGCTTATCTTTGCTCGTAATTGTGGCTAAAGGCTGGCTTCTACCCTTGGTGAAGTAATCACTGCGTGATTATGAATTTACAGCGACCTTTACCAATGGGCGGGGTCCCAGCTATGTCGAACCAGGTGTTGGAAGCGACGAGGGCTTGTGTTCGACGTTAAGGGCTCTGACGGGAGGTGTGAGATCTTGGCGTGCTCCTGGCAGATCCTGCATTTCTTAACTAGGTCAGTTGCATCTTTGAGTATGGTAGGCCAGTAGTATCCCTTCCTCAAGACTTTTCCTGCTAATGCCCGAGCTCCGATATGATTTCCATATATGCCCTCATGTACCTCTCTCAGCACGTACTTGGTGTCCTCCCAGAGATGCATTTGAGGGAAGGGTGTAAAATCTCGCTTGTAGAGGCTTCCTTTATGATTAGTGAACTGGGCGACCTTGCCCTTATTTTGGTGCTTCTTCGGGTGATACGGTAGGCTTCGTCTATTATATAATTCCAAATGGGGGTCCCATCATTTCGGCACGGACTGCCGGGGCGACCATCATGCGTAAAGGGTGATAGAGGGTTAGCCATGTATTCGATGGCGTTGACACATCGAGTCTTCTGCGAGTGTGGCTAACTTTGCGAGGCGTCGGCTCGGGATTCACATCTGGGACATGTTTGACCTGAACTAACTCAAATTTCCTTAATAAATCGCGGACCTTTTGGAGGTATAAGATCATCCTTTCACTTTTGGCCTCGTAGGTGTCTTCTATTTGTCGGACCACTAGTTGGGAGTCACTGCAGACCTCTAGCTGATCAACTTTTAATGAATGGGCGAGGTTGAGTCCTGCTATGACGGCTTCATACTCGGCTTCGTTGTTAGATGTATGGAATCCGAATCTGAGTGCATATTGAGTCTATTCCTTCTGGGGAGGTTAGGATAAGACCTGCTCTACTCCCTTGCGCGTTCGAGGCTCCATCTACAGAGAGTTCCCAAATGGAAGTCGGTGCCCGCTGGGCATCCCCCAGCGGAGTTCGTGATGCAAACTCCACGTAGCCCGAAGTCGGCGAACTGCTCTTTTATTACGGTTTTTTGGCCTGTATCTGATATAAGTGGCTCGGCTGCATGGCCCGCTTCGCCGACTGCCCGGTCACGGTTTATGTAAATCTTGCTTCATTGGGTACTCTGTTGGTACTTCTATAGTATGAGCTTGGAAATACGGGCGGAGCTTCCGAGCTGCGGTCACCAGAGCCAGAATTAACTTTTCCATTCTTGGGTGCCTCTCCTCCGCTCCTCTTAGAGCTCGGCTGATAATAAACGAATCTTGAACTAAACTCTTCCATCTCTGACGAGGGCCTTAGCAGTGAAAAAAGTCCCATGCATTAAATATGAAGTGAGGAGCTCCCCTTGGAAGGAGCTTACTAGAATGGGAGGAACTCAGAATATGTCTTCAATGAAATGCTTATCGCACTTTGTGTCCCATTGATAGGCTTTCTTCAGAACTTGGAAGAAAGGCTGGCATTTATCACTTGCCCTGGATACGAACCGGCTTAAAGCTGCAATCCTTCCTATCAGTCACTGGACTTCCTTTATTCTAGATGGTGACGGCATGTCGAGCACTGCCTTTATTTTGTCTGGATTTGCCTCAATTCCCCGGTGGTTGACTATGAAACCAGAATTTTCGGTGACCGCAGCGGTACGTTGGTACGGGTTGACTTATGTTAGTAATTCCTTAAGATGCGGGCGCCTGAGAGAGATGAGCGTGTGAGTCGGCGATTACGGTGGACTTTACTAGCATGTCGTCTATGTACCTCCATAGTTGCGCCTATGCGCTACGGAACATCCGGTTCCCTTGACCTCACGGTGGTAGCTCACTGCATTCTTGAGTCCAACGGCGTGCTCGATAACGATAGGTTCCTTTTCTTTGTGTGAGCGAGGTCTTTTCTTGGTCATCGGGGTCCATGCTGATCTGGTTGTAGCCAGAAAAGGCATCCATTAAAACTAAGAAGTTCATGGCCCGCAGTGGCGTCCAAGATGAGGTCGATCCTTGGCAAAGGAAGCTGTCCTTCGGACAGGCTTTATTTATGTCGGTGAAGTCGTCTGAGTCGCCACTTGCCGTTGCACAGCGATGCGACGTGCCCGACCACTCAAGATATTCTACCTCTCTGATCGCTTCTGCTTGGAGGAGCTTGCCGACCTCTTCGTTGATGGCTTTTTGCCTTTCTGGTGCGAAGCTCCTGCGCTTTTGCTTGACCGGTTTAAAGGATGGGTTGGTGTCGCGACCTATGAATTCTGCGAGGTCGATTCCATGTGCGCACGCTTCCATGTGAAAACATCTTTGTGCATCTCAAAAGCGAGTGAGGAGGCTTTTGAGTCTTCCGCTGGCACAGAGCCGGCGTGGCGAGATGTTGGTCGTCATCGGCGATGCCGGTTCCGATTCTCGAGGGCTCGGTTCGGGTGAGCACCTCGTCGCGCATGTCAAGCTCGTCTACATTTACGTTGTCTACTGCTCTTTGCTTCATGGAGGCTGTGTAGCATTCCCTGGCCACCCGCTGATCTCCTCGAACTATCCCTACTCCGTGAATGGTTGGGAATTTGATTACCAAGTGATACGCGGAGGGGATGGCTTTTATTGCGTTGAAAGAGGGCACACTTTAACAACATATTATAGAGGCGATGGGGCATGCGGTGAGAAATCTTCTTTGTTGTAAATGCTGGCATGGGGTTCTCCCAAGGTGAGTACTAATTGAATTGAGCCCAGGGGTAACACCTTTTCCCCAGAAAATCATCGCAAATGTGTGTTGACAGGTTCTAGCTTTTTCTCTCCCAACGCCCATTTTGTCGAAGGCTGAGGCGAAAATGATGTCAGTTGAGCTCCCATTATCAATTAAAACTCGATGAACTGTTGTGTTGGCCACAATCGCGCGAACTACCAATGGGTCGTCATGGGGTCTTGGCATCCCTCAGAAATCCCAGTCGAGAGGCGTGATTGTAAGTGAGTGGCGAGTTTACAGATCTTGCTTGTATTTCCCAATCTCTGCTGACTGATGCGGTGGGCCTTAGAGCGAGCTAGATTCTCCTCCTCCTGCGAATCCTCCCGAGATCACGTGGATTTCTCCAAGGGGTTGCTGGTGCTGAGTCGTCGTCTGTCGAGGTGGCGGTTGTTGAGCTGGGGCCTGGTTCTGGGCTTGGTTCTGGGCCTGATTCTGGGCTTCATTTTCTGGAGATATAAAGCGTCGGAGGTATCCACGTTGTATTAAGTACTCTATCTCTCTCTTTAGTTGTATACAGTTATCCGTGCGATGCCCATAGTCCCTATGGAACTCGCAATATTTGGTGTTGTCTCTTGTAGTGGGTGTAGACCCTCAATTTTGCCCCTCAACAATTGCATTTATCCTATGGGTGTCACACTCACCCATCGTTCTCATATAACACCATTAGGGCCCTTTTAGGCTTAGTCTGTCTCCGAGCCTCGGGTGGGCTTGTATGTGGTCCATTGAGTGCGTATGTAGTTCACTTTAGAGTGTCATCATGGCTTATTTTTTTAGTTATTGGCATCGTGCTATAGGAAGCAAGTGGGGCCCCCCGAGGTTTAAAGCTCAATCAAAGTTTATTAGAGTATGTCAAATTTGGAGCATGGCTTGTTCGATCATATCTCCCTTGTCTGAACTTCGAGAGTTGTTCCTTTGTTTGTTTTGTTAGATTCCTTATTTTCCAAGGAAGTTTTATTAAATTCATAATTTTTGTCAACCATTTAACTTCGTGGTTTAGTAGTTTCATCAATGAACCTTGTCACGTATACAACACTGTTTTTGGGTGATTTTGGTGAGCACTCCTCCTTGTTTCGATCATATCTCCCTCATCAGGACTTGGAATGGTGCATTTTTTTTGTTGGTCTCCTTGTTAGCCAGGGAACATTCTATCAAAATTTCATAATTTTCCTCATCTGGATGGTGGTTGGCATGCGGTTCCAGCGGGATTGTCGGAGACGACTTGTGGTATTTGTTTTTGTGATTTTGGAGCCCAGATCATATGATTCGGGCCTAAGCTCTGGTTTCGACCATGGAGCATTATTATTGGGTCCATTTGGGCCTTGGCTTAAGTTACATCGACCCACCATGAATCCATGTGGATGCCAGGTGGTGAAGCAGCTAAATCTTAAGATATTCAGGCGGCATGGAAAATGAGGAGAGGAGTTAATGGGAAGCCGTTTGAGACTAATTGGGGCCCTTTCAAAGCTTGGGAGTGGAAAACACCAGGTAGGTTCGAATCTTTGAGGTGGGAATCGGTATAAGAGGAGAAAAGATCAAAGTGGAAGGACCTTTGGCGGGACACTTTAGGGCTCCAAACGCCGTTCGGTGCTTGGATGCTCAGTTTGTTTCTTTTATGCGTTTTGTGGAAGAGGTAAGAAATATACCCTGGCTCCTCTATTCTTTAGATACATTCTGATCGAATTTGAGGTTTCTCCTCGACCATTTGAAGCGATTTTGCAGCTCATACGTGAAAGCCGGTTCAACAGTTTCTGCTAGGCAGTTTGGGTAGTTTGGTTTATTTTGGTTGGTTCTCACTCATCCGAGATGAGAATCGATCACCGTTTGCTTTGTTAGATTCCTGACTCTTTTAGGAAGGTTCTGGAAAATTTTGAGATCCTCTCTCAACGAGATGAACTGGTTGGGAAACCAGATCATTCGGTTCATTTAGGTTAGGTTTGCGGGAAAGGCATTTTGGGTAGCTTGGTTGGTTTTGGTTGGTTCTCACTCATCCGAGCTGAGAATCAATCACCGTTTGCTTTGTTAGATTCCTGACTCTTTTAGGAAGGTTCTGGAAAATTTTGAGATCCTCTCTCAACGAGATGAACTGGTTGGGAAACCAGATCATTCGGTTCATTTAGGTTAGGTTTGCAGGAAAGGCAGTTTGGGTAGCTTGGTTGGTTTTGGTTGGTTCTCACTCATACGAGCTGAGAATCGATCACCGTTTGCTTTGTTAGATTCCTGACTCTTTTATTAAGGTTCTGGAAAATTTTTAGAGCCTCTCTCAACGAGATGAACTTGTTTGGAAACCAGATCATTCGGTTCATTCAGGTTAGGTTTGCAGGAAAGGCAGTTTGGGTAGTTTGGTTGGTTTTGGTTGGTTCTCACTCATCCGAGCTGAGAATCGATCACCGTTTGCTTTGTTTGATTCCTGACTCTTTTAGGAAGGTTCTGGAAAATTTTGATAGCCTCTCTCCAACGAATGAACTGATTTGGAAATCAGATCATTCGGTTCGTGGGATTGGGATTTGCGAGGCAGTTTGGGTAGCTTGGTTGGTTTGGTTGGTTTCTCACTCATCCGAGCTGATAATGATCACCGTTGTTTTGTTAGATTCCTGACTCTTTTAGGAAGGTTCTGAAAGTGCAGGCTCTCTCAATGAGATGGACTAGTTTGGGAACCAGATCCAGTCAGTTCATTTATGTTAAGGTTTGCAAGAAAGGCGATTTGGGTGGTTTGGTTGGTTTGGACGAGTTCTCTCACTCATCAGAGGCTGAGGAATCGATCAACGTTTGCTTTGTTAGATTCTGACTCTTTTAGGAAGGTTATGGAAAGCACAGAGCCTCTCAACGAGATGAACTGATTTGGAAATCAGATCGTCGGTTCGTTTAGGTTAGGTTTGCGGAAGGCGGTTTGGGTGGTTGCTTTGTTTTGGTTGGTTCTCACTCATCCGAGCTGAGAATCGATCACCGTTTGTTTTTGTTGGATTCCAGACTCTGTGATTAATTTTCTAACAAAGTTTCAGAATTTTTCTCAATCGTTTGGACTTGTCGAGAACCGATTCAACCAGTTGTGCAAGACAGCTCATGGGAAGCCCCCTAATTTAGCATGTTTTGATCCTCGAATCTGTTATGGCGTGCTCTTAGTTGCCCCAAGGGAACTGTAGAGCTGCCTTTAGGGTCTGAGTTAAGTTTGGTTTGAACAAAGTGGGGTAGTGGGCAATGTGGGATTGGTATGTATGGTTTTGGTTTGTGGGATTTTTAAAGGGAATGTGTCTTCAAAACAAGCAAACCACTTACCTCCTTTCAGCTTGCTTCCTTTCTTTTGGTATGGGATCCAATATTTGATTTTAAATGCATGATGTATGATGTATTATTTACCCTACCTATTCCTGCTATGCATGGCTAGGGACCTCGGGTACATGCTTAGGCGTTGGTATTTGTATTCATATTCGTACATGGTGTTTGGATTTTGACATTTGTGATGCATTTGAGCTTTTTGCGACCTCTTATGTGGCGCAGCTGGAGGACCCTGAGTATGCTTTAATGTTGGGTAAAATTTCCACATGGATGCTTTGTGTTTAGGTGTCATGCATGCTTGCTATGTTTGTTGGCTAACCTTTGATGTAGCGTGGCGGGGACCACGGTACCGCCATTTGCCCTTTTGGTGGAGTGTTTTTTTAAGCATCTTAGATACCAATTAGGTTGGTGCGATCTAGGGTGTATGTTTAGCCTAGGAGTATACGATTTGTGACCCATATGCTCTACCTTACCAATTCACTAATGAGGCGTTAGGACCTAGAGGGTGCTACCTCATATGAGGTACCTTCCCGATAGGTAACGACCCACTGGACAATCTAGTTTTGCATACCGTTTTCATACTAGGAAGTCATTAGGGTTTTTGTTCTTACTTGGTTTTCCCTTTATAAAACTAACAACAAAAAGTAAAGTGCGACTCCAAGAAAAGCGTCCTCCCTCGAGACGGATTTTCTAAAAATTCGAAAATCAACCCACATTTTCCTTCCATTTAAAAGCTTAATTCGACGCGGCCGTGGATCGGGTAATGGTCCTAGCAGGATCACGATTTCCTCCCCGAGTTAGCCATCTGAGAGTACTCATTTCGCACTTCATGTAAGACTTGCGACATTGAGGCTGTTAGGGAGTGGCGGCGAGCGAATACGCGTGCGTCGCCTTCGGATTGTGGTGGGCCACAGGCGGATCTGGGGGTTACGCTCAGGGATCGTTCTCGATCTTTTATAGGGGATTTTTCCTGGTCGTCTTGTCTTTGGGGCTTCGTCCTCACCGTTTATACATCGTACTTCTCTCTCTTCTGGGGAGGACGAGCTCTCCCTCTTGGATATGAGGGCCTCTTCGCCGTTTATATACTTCTCTGCTTTGGCGAGTACCTCGGCCATGCTTGCTTGAGGGTTCTTCGAGATGGAAAACATCAGATCCTTTATTTGCCTCCTAACAATGAATGTAGTGATGGCGAGATTTTCCTTCGGGCGCGTCTATCTTTAGGGACTGGTGTTGAATCTTTGTACATATGACTTGAGGGCTTTCTGAGCCACAGCGATGGTGTGAGATAAAGTAGCTTCGGCACTGCATGCGTCTGGTTAGATGGGAGTGGGGCGACGCAATGGATAGTTCTGCAGGCGAAGAATTGATAAAGGAGGATTACGTGCAGCAGGAGCCAAGTTTGGGTAACACAAGCGTAGTGGTAGCTACTGCATCGTATAGGGTCTTGATACCCATGCAACTCCATTTGATTCTTATAAGTATTGAGGTGGTCGACGGGATCCTTGACTACGTCGAATGCTTCCACTTGTGGCATTCTGAATTTCCCTGGAAGCGGGTAACGTAGTACCTCGCCTGTGAAGGTGATTCAGTTTGTTGCACCAAGGTATCCATAGTGTCTGGGGCGCGTCCTTTAACGCCCGCCTCAGCCGCTCGGCCGGGCTCACGGTGAAGACTCTAAGCCTCTGCTCCTATGATTGCTCTTAAAACCAGGGTGGGGGGATGATGCGGTTCTTCGTTCTTGATATGTCCTCCGAGCATTGCTTCGTTTTCTTCCTCCGCGGGGACTAATTGTGGTCCATGTCCTCTGGATTGACTGGACTCTGCTTATGCTTTGGCACCTCGAGGGATGCCGTGACTGTGTCATCCTTCGTGGGGGGGAATGTTGTGACCTTCCTGGGCCTGTCGCGTTTCAGTGGATCTTTGCGTTTATGCGGTAATTGTTCCCAACTCTTCAATCATCGTTGATTGGCGGGGCGAATGCTTCGCCGTTCGTGGCTGCGTGCTTCACATCCCGAGAGGCCTACTGTCGCGTTGCTCTCCTGCTTGTATTTAAAATTCGATACCATCAGTGCGAAGTGATTATATTTGTATCGGAACTATCGTTCCTGACGGTATGGCCCGATGATGCCTTTCAAGCGGGCGAAATTTGGAGCGATG
The DNA here is from genome assembly GCA_016808115.1 of Tetrastigma voinierianum. Classification (NCBI taxonomy): domain Eukaryota; kingdom Viridiplantae; phylum Streptophyta; class Magnoliopsida; order Vitales; family Vitaceae; genus Tetrastigma; species Tetrastigma voinierianum. The sequence continues at coordinate 39,857 of JAEQBH010008242.1, forward strand.
TGGAGGTAGTTGAAGTGGACAAGGCGTTGGCGGTGAGACTAGAGGATCTTGGGATCGTGCGGAGCCATGGTAGGATTCTTTACTGGCGTTGCCTGAATGATCATTCTTCTCAGCGAGGAAGAAGGGGTGTGTGAGGACCGCCCAGTGGCCAGCTCACGTCTTAGTCCAGGTTCGGCTTACGAGAGAAAAATTTGCGCAGAAGATCGGCGTTGCATCTGGTATGCGTGAAGTGCCTACTCATAGATTAAGGTGGTCGTATATTCTCATCCGTCTTCCACAGTTCGATCATGTTCGATTTATTCTCATTGGACGGGGTTTTTCCTTAGCCCCCAAATGTCACGATTCCTGATGGATTTTAGCGAGCCGGTTTATGTGGGGATAATCTTCTTTCCTTATTGGGGATGTCATTTGGCGATGATCTATCATTCTTTCTTTTCCTTTATGATGGGTTTAGATGGATGGAAAATATATCGTTTAAGAATATTCTATTTTTTACGCCATTGGCCAAATATATAGGTTGATTGGTGGGTATGGACCTTCAATTTATTCGGATCTGCTTTGGGCCTAGCGGTCGGGCCTGCAGCACTGGTGATATGGAGGAACTGGGTGTTGCATGGGGCCCACCATTCCTCTGGGCCTGGCGAATGGGATATTGGGCCCATTTCTTTATCCCCATCATAGACATATGGACTTGTTATATTTCCTATCTTTCACACTTATCAGCCTAGATATGGTTGCAACTAGCACCTGTATTTATTAAGATTTTTGTTTCTTCAACTTCTTTTTCCCTATTGTAATAATTTCTTTTTATTAGGAAGGGTGAATGTACTTATTCTCTTATTCTTTGGAAGCTTCTTCTACTTGTATTATTTCTACTACTATTTCCTATCAAGGAATTTCCTCTAGCTCTGGATAAATCAATTCTTTGCCATACTATCTTCTTGAACTCAGAAAGAAAATAATTCTTTAGTATTTCTATTATATACAGCTTTTGAGGTTACATTATTCTGCAATTTCTCTACATTCATCACTAAGTTCTATAAATATGGCTTGTCTTGATAAATTCTTCCATAATTTGAGTTTGATAGTGTATATAAAACCTTTATAATACATTATCATTACATTATTTTCTTCTTTCATAAAATCATTTCTTAAAAATTTGAAATATAAGCTTAGACTGTTATCAAAATCTTTATCTCCTAAATTAATGTTATATTTTGGGTAGCATGTGAACATTAATTTTGTATAGGCTAAATTTCCTTGGATGCTTCCTAGGTGGTTTTCATGTGTCTGTATCAGTCTTTTATCATGTAGACTTAGTACTATAGGTGTATTTAGATTTTTAGGGAATAATGATTTTATTATTATCTGTACTCTTGCTAAGGATACATATTTTATTTTGTCTCTTATTTTGTTATTTTTTATTTTGCTTAATGTTTCATTTATAGTTTCTTTTATCAGTAAATTAAGCTTTATATTTCCTTTACCTTTATTGATTGTTATACTCCTTTCTATATTTTGGTATTCATGGATCGTATATTTCTTATGCATATATCTTTTATTTAAGTAGCTTAATAATCCTTCTCATGGGGCTTTAGATCAAAACTTAGGTAGCGTTTGTTTAACTTAATCACTGAAGCTAAATAACTTTGACATTAAAATTTTTTGTTTATAAAATTTTCATGACATTGCTAAATTTATTTTTAAAAGTTACGAATAGAAAAAGTGAAATATTTGTCTTTTACATTGAAGAAAAATCGTTTTAAATGAAAATAAGAAAAACTCGTCGTTTGCCAAACCACGAAGAAAAACTAGCAATATCACAGCTGCAGGATGACAACGAAGGGTTTGAGATGGGGGGCGGTCAATCAGGCGACTGATTCATTTCAATTACAAACTTGTCTAATTTAAAAAGTCGCAGGCGGGGTGAGATGCGGAAAATTAAACTCGCCTTGTTTACATTTCATTTTGTTTTTATTTTCAATTTAATTTTATTATATTTTCTTTTTATTTTTTATTAAAATTAATATTTTCATAAAATAAAAATATTATGAACCACATAAATTATTTATTAAAAATATTATAATAATAATAATTATTTATATTAAGTATAAAAATAAATAATAAAAATTATCACATTTAAAATATAATTGATGAGAACACATTATTATTATTTTGAATCACATGGTTAAGTATTCTTTAGCGTTCGAGATTAAGTTTCTATCCGAAACAATTTTATTTCTTTTTTTGTTCACTTTATTTTAAATGAACTTAGCCAAGTCATTTCCTGACTTTCGAGATTTTCGTAAAAATCTCGTCCACATGTCGACAACTTATCGCGAAAATCGGAAAAGTTCTTAGCACATCTTGAGTCTACGAAACTTTTTTCGGGCGCTAGTTCTTGAGACGACAAATTCGCGTATGATTCGTTTCATCATCAAAGATCTAAAAATTTTCCTAGGCTTCCACTGGACCCTTATGACAATTTATTATTTTTTATTAACATTTTATCATTTTGAAAATTTCTAATTTTCTGCGGGGTTTCTGATATGATACTGAACCCATCTCAGTTTAAGAAAATAAACCTGAGCCGTTAAAAATCCGTTAAAATTAAATTAAACTTTGTGTATTAAGAGCAATGCGGAATGGCTTAAAAATGTCCCGATCGTTGCCATCCCTACTCCTTTGCATAATGTTAAAAAACAAGCAACTTAATACTTAATCTTTATTAAAATGTAAATCGCATTATCTCGAAAAAGTTACATTCGACATTAAGTAAAAAAACAAACGGCATCAGCTAGATTACGGATTTTACGTAATTTTCTATTATCAAGAAATCTTCGTATATCACTTGCGATCTTCCTTAGCTAATGATTTCAAATTCAAATGTTATCTTAATTATTTAACCTTTCATTCTGTATCACTTCTACGAGGATCTTATTATCGTTTTTCGTATACTTTCTCATTTCTTATCAAAACTTAGAATACTTTAAATCTGCTTCTTCCTTATTTTCCTGCATAGGATAAATGTCTTTTTCTCCTTTTGACATTCATTACTGTAATGTCCTAATTCTCCACATTTCAAACATTTGTATCTACTTTTGTCTTTTGATGTATTCAATGAACAAAATATCGATAATTACGGATATATCGATTCTTGAATTTTACGGATATATCGGAAATATCGGTAAATATCGATGGATATTTTGACAAAAATATCAGTAAAGCGAAAATTAATAAAAATAGCAAATTCATCAAAATACTTTGTTAAACTATAAAAAAAGACATAAATAGAAAAATATACACTTATTGAAAACAATATTCATTATAATTTATCAACAAATTACATTACAAAAGTAATTTAAAACCAAAATGAAGACCAATGTGACTCTAGTACATTATTTGATAAGGGATCCCATCTTCATGAAGATAATATTCATAATAAGATCTTCAAAATATTGAAATAAATTACAAAGAAAAAATAATTTGAGAGTTAAATGGAATTTGGATGTGTATGGATGAGTTTGTAAAAGAGATTGTATGATTTACATGGGTATTTATAAAATTTTTTGGAGCCAAAATATTCATTATCGATATTTACCGATATTTTACAGATATTTACTGATATTTTACCTATATTTTTTCATAAATTTTAGCACAAGCACGCGTGCTCCACAGTCGTGATTTTTCAATGGAAAAATCGGTATTTTCCAATTTTTCGGATAAAAATTGGTGATTTTTGCGATTTTCCCGATTTTCCTCATTCGATTTTTCCTGCCTTTTTCTTCTCGGTCTAGGCGAAAACCGATTTTTCGGTGATATATCGGCCGAAAAAAATGATTTTTTGTTCCCTGGATGTATTTCTTGTAACATTTTTTCTTTTGTAATTAAATTTTTTCTTGTAATATTTTTTAAATGGTTTTCTCCATTTTTTTTCTAAATCTTTATATTTGTAAATTTCTTTCTCGGGTTCCTAAGCTATTTTTAATTTTCTTTCCTAAACTCCTTACACCCCCATTTTCCTGGGATGTTATCTATATAGGCCACGAACATGGCATGCCCAGGATCACCATAGTTAGAAAACAAAACACGATAACGGAAGTGTCGGTCGCGTGCACGATTCGTCAGAAACGTACTTTGCAGCGGAATTAAGCGACGATCATGAGCGAACTCAGATCTTCTCCACATCGCCGGTTCAAAACCTTGGCAATGAGATTGCCACTCCGCGAGAGGAGAGTTTTCTCTAGATGCGGATGTGATTGAATGTCATTAGGGTTAGGGGAGGGACTTGAGCACTATTTATAGAGTCTTCGACCACGGGCCCTCTCATTGCAGATTGGGTCGTACTGCGCCCCTGCTTGACCATATTAGACTGATTAAGAATCCATATCTTTATTAGACGAACCTTAATTCGATTATTTTCAATTCATATAGCGCATTAGAAGTGCTACGTTCTCTGCCGGCGTGTGGTGAAAAGCGAGCTATGTCTTTCTCATGTTAGTGCAGAGATTATTCTTAATAGTCGATCGGCGTCAGCCAAAGTCTCGAACACGAATCATAGCGATGGCGCGTGTGCTCGTGAGTCTTCCATGGTCACGGGGCTTTCAACTTTGCGATATGGATTGATATGGTAGTGTGTTAAATGAATGATACCTCGTAATAGGTGATACTTCATGTGTGTTATCGGGTGCATTTGTCAAAATTCTCTGCTAAGCCAAGTGTCCGCAAAAACCTGGTATTGTCAGGAGAATATCGTCGTGGTTCAATGAACTGGATATGTCTTACCTTGATAGTTAATTGTACTTTATGTGCGTAGCAAGACATATTATTAAGGCTAATACCAAGAAATACCCCATAGCACATCTTTCAAGGTTTCTTACTTAATGCCTTGAGATTTTCAACGCAATTATATGTACTCAACTTGATAAATCTACATTACTTAAATACTAATTTGAATGCAAAAGAGTTGATACATATTCAAATATTACAAAAATATAATGAAATCAGATACAAACTTCATAAGAGCAACATAAAACTAAACAACTCCCACTAATTGACAGTATCCCATGATACTCCTAAGCCCATGTTAATGACATGTCGATCAAATATGCAAGGGCGAAGGCCTTTAGTTAGCGGATCTGCAATTATATCATCTGTTGAAATGTGCTCCACAGCAATGTCACCGGTCTGAACTTTTTCCTTTATAGTCAGGTATTTGACCTCCATATGCTTAGACCCCTTGAGATCTCTGTTGTTGTTAACAAACAACTTTGATTATTAATCTGATAAGCGTATGGGCCTATCCACAAAATCAAATACGATTGACTACTTAATAAGGGTTGAGACCAAATTGCTTGAGTAACGGCTGAAAAAGCATGCTACTAATAAACTTGCATGGTAGGATGCTATTGAGTTCTGTTTCTCACTTTTCCATGATACTACCTCTCTTTAACTTAAAGATGTAACATTGTTGAGAGCTTCTTTTCATCTGACGACCGGTAAAGTGCGAATCCGAATGACTAATTTGTAGGTCTGAACATGTTTGTAAATTAGCATCTAGTCTTTTGTCCTCTTTAAGTACCTCATAACCTTCTTGGCAGCAACCCAATGATCGTGTCCTGGATTTGACTGATATCTGCCTAGAAGTCTTGTTGCAAAGGCAATATCCGGCTTAGTACATACTTGAGCATACATAATACTCCCAGTGAGTGGCGTAGTCACGTTCTTCATTTGGGCTTTCTCGAAATCTGAATGAGGACATTGTAGACGAGACTGGCTTATCACGCTTTCTGAAACCGGGACGATTCACAAGAACTGCGTTGTTGCATGTTGAATCTTTCTAAAATACGATCAACATATGCCCTCTGAGATAAACGATGATGAGTGATTCCTATGAATCTCAGTACCCCAGAGACAAAGACGCCTCACAGGTCCTTACATCTCCAAGTTCTTTGACAACATCTACGCTTTGTCTCTGTGCGATGAAGCAAAGTCCTTGCACCACGAACGAGGATATCATCCACATAGAGTATGGAAAATGAATTTCCTCGTGACATGCGGTATATCATTTGATCACACTTTGTTCTCAACAAAACCATGCAAATAACAACACTGTAAATTTTTAAGTACCATTGTCTAAACTTGCTGAGACCATAAATAGACTTTTTCGAGTCTACATACATGCGATACTTGAATCATTTGCCTCAAAACCTTGGTTGCATCATATAGACTTCTTCATTAAGGTCTCTCCATTGAGAAGAGCGGTTTAACATCCATGGTGTAACTCCATGCTCCGAGAATGAGCAGCTAATGCCATGATCACTCTGAAAGAATCTTTAGAAGCCCAGGAGGAAAGTTTGCTTCATGGTCTACTCCTTCTCTCTGAGTGAAACCTTTGGGTACTTGATCGGCTAAACTTCTCAATCTTCCTTTAGGGTCCCTTTTAGTCTTATACACCCATTTGCGACAATGATTATTATGAGGTAATTCAACAAGTTCCCAAACTCCATTATGCCTCGTAGATTGAATTTCATCTCCATTTACATCCAGACCCATGGAGGTCGGCGAGGGCGAATGCGGCTTCGCGCATAAGTCATTGGATCAACCACAGAACCGATATCGTAGTCTTGCTCTCCTATATAGACTAAATAGTCCAGTGGTATAGCTAATCGTCTCTCCCTAATGGATCTCCTTATTGGAGTAGCAATAGCCGCATCACGCTTTGAGGCCTTGATGAACCGTTAGGGTACATGCGAGAAGACAATGAATCCATTCTCGAAACAAGTTCAATATGTGGCCAAAGTCTCCTGATTATCGTATGGGGTAGATAAAGTGCTATATCACCCACCGTACTATTATCCCTTAATAGTACGTGGCGGCTACTTTCTTGATACGTATTATTTCAAAAACTTTGTTGTATGTGATTCCACAATTCTTGTGCCTCCATTGGGATTATAGAGGCAGATATCCTTCGAATGTTAGGGTAGATACAAAGTAACAGAGTGGTTCTTGAGTCCAAACACTTCTTAATGTTAGATTATACAAGCTTAGCCACTTGAGGACATCCCAAACCTTAAGATGGTTTAAGCTAGTGCTTCACGCCGATCCATAACTTCGAAAATTATTGAACGACTTTGTAAGTATCGATTTAGAATGTACAAAATTTGTTTTCAAGCTTTCACCCCATAGAAAACCGAGGTAAATTTTCCGGTAATGATACTCGCCATTTCCATAAAGAGTGCGATTGCGCCTTCGGCTACACCATTTTTGCTCGGGACTCGGGGCATAGTAAGGCCCGGGCTCTTATCTCGAATCCTCACAAGTATTTGGCGAATGGCCTTAAAGTTGTCAGGCGTTGCCATGCTTACCATAATACTCTCCCGCCGGTAGATCTAACAACCTTTATGACTTTTCCTAATTGTTCGCCGACTTGATCCGAAAAATCTGAACATCAAAGACTTCGACCTTTCTTTTAATCAGAAATGCTGAGATAACCATATCGAGAATAGTCATCGATAAATGTGATGAAATAAAAATTTCTACACAAGGTTCCCAGCCATTATAAGGTCCACTTATATCGGTATGAATGACCTCGACAAATTCGAAACCGGACTGGTTTTCTTTCTTATCTTAGTCATTTTACCTCAGCGGTCACGGCATGTCTAAGTTATTTGAAGCGAGCGAGGATGTTAGTCTTTATAAGGCCTTTCTACTCTATCCTTAGAGATATGGCGAGCCGTTTATGCCACAATGCATAAGGCCATTCCTTCGTGGCCATTATATTAGAAACCAGCGGCTTTTCGGTCATTATAAAGCGTATATGTCGTTGGGAATCGCCATGATCGTACAATCCGTTGGACATATAAACGACGCGTAAGATCGGTCGTTTCTCGAGCCGCATCGTATACGTATGCGCCCTCCATGGCCAACCGCAGGGGTCGCCTCGCTTTGAGGTATGATCATATGATAAAACGAGGAGACATCCCACACAATACTGGTGTATTTCTCAGCGATTAGTGCTGCATTCAGTGGTGTGACAAGTGAATCCTTGAAAATCTCTCATTACCGGGATAAACTTTATGCATCACATTCATATATATGTAATCTTTAGACGGAAAAACGGGCGTATGTCTTTTACATTACATGTCATCTTCAATTATCTTGTTCGATTCATTAATAAACGATTGAATAATTAATTAATTACGCCCAATGAAAAGACGTTATGAAAATAATAATGGTAATTCAAATAGTAATTAATTAATTACCTTAATGAAAAGACGTTATGAAAATAATGATGGTAATTCAAATAGTAATTAATTAATTACCTTAATGAAAAGACGATATGAAAATAATAATGGGGATCGGGTCAAAATGCGGGTCGATACGGATCCAGGGCCTCGATGACATCGGCGCAGCGTCATCAAGCGGTGATTCTGCGGCGTCGGCAGCGTGGTGGCGTCGGCCTCCTCCGTGACGTGCCACCCATCAATATTCTCGTCTCGGCGAGTAGATTCGAAATATGTAATAAATTGCTTTCAATACATTAAAAATTTGGCGAACAAAAACCTCTTGAACAAAACCTAATCCGCATGTTTGGTTCTAAAACTATGGTAGGCTCGATACATGAGCTCTTGGCATCTGAGATCGCCATAGTTAGAAAACAAAAAGCGCGATAGCGGGAGGGAATTGTAATCGATTCGTGCTGATTTGGAATCCATCATGCTTTCTGTGGAATTAAGCGACAGTCGCGTTGCGAACTCAAGATCTTCTCACATCCTTCGCGTTAAAACAACGGCCTAATGGGATTGTGTCACGAGGAGGAGGTTTTCTGCAGATACGGATGTGAGTGAAATAATATCGTTAGGGTTAAGGGAGGGCTGTTATAGAGTCTTCGACCACGGGCCCTACCATTCTTGGTGGTAGTACTCGGCTTCACCTTCTTGACCCATGGGCGATTAAGAATCCAGTATGTCTACGCTGACAGGCCAGACTAATTCGGTTAATTTCAATTCGTATAGCCCGCATTAGAAATTCTTACAATACATCTTGCTCCTTGAAAATATTTTCTCATGTTTTGCACATTTTTACAGCATATCTTTGTTTGCGTAGTGTCAATCCTTTTCTTTAAAAATTATATTATAGCTCTAAAGTATTAGCATTTTCTGTTTTATTTTTCATATTATTCTTGAAATAATTACTCTATTTTCCTCTGTGAAATTCCTCATAATAATATATTCTTTAAGAATTAATAGTATTCATATTCTTCATTAAATGCACATCATAATACCATTTTCTAAATTAACATGTATATTAAGTATATATATTTATCTTCTAGTTTGTAATTGTGATGAGAGCCCCATTCACAACCTGTATGTCTTTTCTTTTTTGTTATCTTATACGTCGTCATTACTTATCCTAGGTCGATTCGGTATATATATAATAAAAATTAATACGCGCCGAATATCTGCGTTCAAAGGCTATAGTAGTGTAATTTGTAATTACGTTGAAGTAGGGGTTGATGTCCTTACATCATTTATGTATCATATGTCATTCATAATCATTCATTTTTTAGTTTTGGTATTATTATACCAAACTTGTTGTATGTCATAAAATATAATGTCGTTGCACGAGGCCAATTTATTTAATATTGTTTTAATATCTTTTGGCAATCCCCATATCTAGGTATCTCTGTGTTTACCAATTGTTATATTTTGTTTCTCTAAGTTAAATATTTAGGCATTTTATGTTGTTTTGAATGTTTTTTGGTGTTTTTCTTTTATTTTACTTGGTCCTCCTACATGTTCTATAGAGATTCACCTCTTTTATTTCATTAAATTAAGATTCTTTGTATTTTAATATTATATCATATTCAGTATTCTAACATTGAAATAGTTCACACCTGATTATTTAATTATTTGTTTTCTTTATATTTTTCACTCCTTGAATTCTAAATGTTGTTAACATTTTTAAATACGAACGCTGTTTTACATGTCTTATAATACTTTTATCGTTTTTTCAGGATATTTTCTAAATATTATTTGTTCTATCATTTTTTTAGTCGTTCCTTTTTGCATATTTTGAATCTTTTCCTAACACTAATAAAGTATTTTATTGTATTTCTATGTTTAATATTCTCTTTAAAATTTATTTAGTTTTTTCTTGATCTTTTTTAATATGTTATCGAATTCTTTTTATAGGCTTTAGTATTTGCTTGAACAATATTTATGATTTTACAGGTTATGTTATTCGGGTTTTTAATTCTATGTTTCACAAATTTCTTCTGATTTTTATATAATCATTAACGATTTTTATTTTTATCTTTTGGATTTAAGTTTTTATCTCTCTTTGCGTTAGATTTTAATTATTATTAAGATCTTATGCTTTTAAATTTCTTTATCTTACTCTTATATTTGTTTTTAGTTTGATTTACTTTCAAAGGTATCTTCTGTTCTGTTCTTTTATCTCTAAAGTCTTCTGTTGTTTGTGGTTCTGTATGTTTTGCCTTTTGATTGGTTTTTGTAGAGGAGGAGGGTGACACGGTTTTGTAGTTATTGCGTTTGTATATTTTGTTTTTGTTGATTGTGGTTTTTTGCTTTCTTCTGTTGGTTATGTGCCAACAAATAAGTCTATCTTTTTTAAATATTTATGTATTGATTTTTATCTGGTGATTTTATTAATCGTTCCGACATATTTATCTTGAGCTTTCGGTCCCTCTATTTAGATTACTATAAAATATTTCACTTAGATCTTCTTCCTTAATTATGTTTCTTGAATATTATTATTATCATCTACCATGTTTAAATCTAAAGTAATTATCATTAAGTATATTTTTGTTCTTAAATTTTATATTTTGGCTTTTATTAGTATTTATTTAAGGAAGTTTAATTGTATTATTGTCATTGATTTTTCTAGAGATATTTGAGGTTTAGAGATATACATTATTTTTAATATCTAATCATTTGTTAAGAATTCCAATTTGTAATAAGCTAAAAGCCATTAATACCTTATATATCATTAGAATTATAATCATCTTTTTTCTCTTATTATCTTCATGATTTGAATCTCATGTTATGCCTCTCGTTTTAGATTTTTCGTTATCAACTAAACTTGAAATTTTATTGTTTGATCAGATTTAATGTTAGTTGATTTCTTTATCAAAAGGAAAGTTATTGTACCCTACCAAGTATGTACTAACATATTAAATTAACACGTCCTTTGCTTCTTAAAACTTTTGACTTTTTGGTTTTAGTATTTGCTTTTTACTATTCTTTTTATTTTATTAATGATTTTATCCTAAAAATTCTATAAAAGCTTTTATATTTATTAATAATCTAATCCTTATATCAAATTCTTTCATGAATCATATAATTCTTCCATTCCATATGATATTTAATATGATTTTTGATAGATTTATAATTATTTTTGTGATTTTTATTCAATTCCTCTAATTTTCGATTTTCGCTAAATATATCAGGCATTATATTATAATAATTTTTTCTATAATAGCTTATGTTATTCCCCTCATTGAACCGGTATTTTATATAAAATTGGTCTAGATCATACACTTTAATATTATTTTTCTAGATTTTTAGATAATTTATTTTTATATTATTTCTAAAATAGAATAATATTATTTTTTTAATTTCGCTAAATTTTGTTATTCCTATTTCTTTAAAAACAAAAATTTCTATTTAACATTATTATCTTATCATTCTATCAAAAATAAAACAGTACCCTAAGACAAGTTGGCTTTGATACTAACTTGATGATCTTTTACATAAGAATAAATTCTGAAAACTTTTTTGCCTAAAATTATTTGATAGAAAACAATTTAACGTGTATCTTGATCCATAGCATTTAATCTTTCAACATCTTCTTTCTTGCATGTCAAAGGACAAAATCTGACGGCTGTGCGTCTTCCCAACGCAGATAGATTCCTTTGCCCTGGTTCCCTCCCTTCTTATTATTATTATTATTTTAAAATTGTATTTATATATATATATATATAAATGACAACTGGTGGGCCCCACTCACTTCAAAACTTATTTTAAAATTGCCATTGAGGATTTTCTCATCTCAATCTTATTTTTTGACGGTAGTACGGTTTTAAAATAACTTTCAAACTAGTATTTAAAAATGTATGACTAAAAAGTGTAAACCATCGAACACAGAGTGTAATATGATTAAATTCCTTTTATAACTTTTAATCAAAGATTTTAAATCGATCCTGATGAAATATAACTATATTTATAAGGGTCGGTAGATTTATCACTTTTATTATCATCGAACCACGCAAACATCACTCAGGATCCATCAGTGTCCTAAAGGTAGCTTTCGTATTAGTCTAAATACGTATATATAGCCTGAGTACTGTTTTTTTAGATAGCGCACGAACTCATTCAAGCATACCTCACTTAGTTGAAAAAACAAATTATGCGAATAAAAATATTTTTAGGACGAGTAATTGTTTTTTAACTGTACCTTCCTTTTCCCTCAACTTTTTCTTTATTAACATCTTTTCTTTTAATACAATGAGTGATGATTTTTAGTCATTCCTTGAGTCTTAAAAGACTTTCCTCAGACTTCTTTCCATCTTTATTTCTCAATACGATTCTTCCATAAAGACTGTTTATGGTTCTTTTTCTACGATGAATGGGCCATCTAAGTGCGCGTATTTATCGCCGTCAGCCTTTATACACGCATTTATCATTAATGCTTTTATGATACGATCGCTATCGTTTTCATGGCATCGGCGTTACGCTGTTTCAACGATCGCCAATAAGGATATAAAATCCTTAAAGGATAAAGTTTTAATTTTTTTCAAAACTTTATCCAATGAAATTTTGGATCGAACATTTTTGTTTTGTTTTTATCTGAATTTAAATTCAAACTTTTAAGGATAAAGTTTTAAAAAAATTTAAAACTTTATCCAACAGAATTTTGGATCAAATATTTTTTAGTTTTTGTTTTCACAATTTAAATTCAAACTTTATAGAGATACTTTTATCCAATGGAATTTTGGATCAAACATTTTTGTTTTGTTTTCACTATAAAATTTTAATTCAAACTTTTATAAGATAAAGTTTTAAATTCTCTCAAAATTTTATCCAATCGAATTTTAGATCAAACATTTTTGTTTTGTTTCTTCACATAATTTAAATTCAAATGCAGACCAAACTTTACATGATCAAACCCTTTATCATGCATAGTGGTGTGTGAATTTGAATGACATTAACAAACACGGAAAAGAAAAATATAATGTTGATTTGCCACTATGAAAATAAAACAATCTTAGGGACAAGTTGGCTCTGATAACAACTTGATGATCTTTGTAAGAATAAAATTCTTAAAACTTTCTTGGCTAGAAAATTATTTGATAGAAATAATCTAACGGCTCTTGAGTCTCCATCATCTTCTGTAATTTTAAGATCTTCCTTCACTTTTCTCTGCTCTTTTGATAGAAAACCCATCGTTTTAAAAAACCTGACTCCAGAATTGAATCGAAATGCAGCCAGCCGGTTCACGGTTCACTGTTGAACTCGATTCCTGGCCAACTCGCGGCCGACCGATGACGTCATAAATATATAATTTATATTTTTTAAAATGAAAATTAAATTTTACAATCGAAAAAACATATAATTTAAATACTATAATATTTATTCACAATTTAATTTCTATGAAACATATTAACATAATATGTATAAATATTAACATCATATTTTGGGAAAATAGCATAAACCTTTGAAATTTTGAAGATTTTTGTTTATTAAGTCCATTGTAACAAAGATAAAAACTCATCTTTGATCTTTTATTGCAAACGGAGTCTCAAACAACTCTGGCTTCCATTTACAATAAAAAAAATTAAAGTGCATGATTTTTTATGTTATTTTTAGTTCAAGCCACTCTACAAAACTCTTCAAATTTCAAGATTTATTATGATATTTTCCCATTTATTAAATTGAAAAGATAGAATAAGTATTTTTTTTTTTAAAAAAATTGTTATAAAATTACACAAGTTGTGGGTTAGCTTAGTGGATCTGGTCAGATTACCATCAATGGATCATGGGTTTGATCCTATTGCTACCATAAAAGCTTTTTTTTAATTGAAACATCCCATTTTATCCTATCGAACAAGCAAATAAAGTTGTACAAGCCTTTATAAGACTTTGCTTTCATCATTCTTATTTGTTACAGGCGCGTGAGATGGACAAGATGCATTAAATGTTTTAATTGTTTTTGACATCCACAGGCGATGGGTCCGGTATGCATTGAAACAAAAATAAAAAACCATAGGATCAAAAGGTTACTTACTTTTAACATTTAAAACAAAAATATATTTTGATAAATCCTGTTAACATATTTATATGGAAGAAAAGGGCTCATCTGATTTTAACCTCCTTTGAAGCCCAATAACCGTTAAACTGAACCTTCTTTTATTTAAAATCATTCTTTTAATAACATGGTCGTGAATAAATTATTAAAATAATCTAACATTGAATAAGAGGATAACGATGGTTATGGGTCTTTTTAGACATTTAGGATAAAAATAAAAAATTTCTTAAATAATATAGGTTTAGAAACACCTTTAAATATAATGTAGTTTTTGTCATATGAAAGTGTGATTTTGTAAAGAAAGACACTTTCAATAAATTAGAAAATTTTACCAAAAAAATATCTTTTCAAAAATATATTTTTATAATTTTGAATGATTTGAATTAATATTAAACGTATTTTTAAGAATATACTTTCTATAATTTTAAAATTTTTGAATTTAAGTTAAAAATGTCTCTTTACAATATATTTTTAATTTTACAAAAGTTTTAGAAAAATGTTTTTTTTTGAATAAACACTTTCTTCTGAAAAAAATTACACAATATTTAAGATTATTTTTCAAACTATATTTTTATTTTTCGAAAAGTTCCGCATTTCTTTATGGATGGACTCAAGTGGATCGGGCGGCTGAGCATATGAAAGAGGAAATCAGGAAAGTGAAGTGAAACTTGTGGTAGCTATAGCAGTCACTACTCACGACATAGAGAAATAATTGAACTGAGCATCAATCGATCGATCTTTGGATCAACCCAAAAATGAAGCCGATACACTCTGCTATGATAGGAACATGAACATCATGTTCGAAGCAGGTGGCTGGAACAAGGATGAATCGTATGGTATTTCAAGCCGCTGTAGAAGGCCAACACAGGATATATATCCTCCGCCAGACACAGCACCTCGAAGACGAGCTCACCCCAAATAAAAACAATGTACTTCACTCCACATACACATTACCGGCGGCATCCCGAGAACTGATCGTTGGCCTTAGAAACAAACGGTCCATCGCTTCCTCCAAAAGAAGAATCTGCCTAAAGGTGATAATTCCACGCATACGGCGTGCCAAGGAAGGGTTGATCGAGATAAATAAAGCCCCTTTGGCTGACCAGTGTCAAAGCTCAAAGATACCGATCCTCGAAGGAAAATGGTAGGGATGATAAATGAGGGCGGAGACACGGCCTTGCACGAGGCAGTGCGATACCGGCGGCTGGATGTGGTGAAGTTGTTGATCGGAGAAGATCCTGAGTTTGAATATCATAGACACAAAGCCGGCTTAGACTCCACTTACTGCGTCATAAAAAAAGAGGATCGATTGAGTTGGTGGATCAAATCTTGAAGATTCGCGATTCCCGCTGATTTTGATAAATTTCATGGTCCGACCGCTTGCACCAGTAATCATTTCCAATGATGCCAAATGTACGTGTCCCTCCCAACAAAATCAATAAAATCTTTATCCCAAAAAAAGAAAAAACTACTTTTAAATTATCATGCCTTGCCTATTTCACAAGTATACTTATTTTATATTTACTCTGTTCATAATTTCATTCACAGCTTAAAATTGGCTTCTTGGCCTCAGAGCAGGGGTCTGTCTTTGATTACATTATATTCCATAGGTGGCCTTTCAAGAATTACCACTTCAACACATGTTTTTGGAAAGCACTGAAACAATACAGGAAATCAAACAAAGATGAAGGAATCATATACTCTTAAGAAATTTTATCAAACGCATCAAGCTAAGTGCGCTCATAAGTAAGAAACTGGACTGTCTTTATTCATATGTAGAGGGACATTAAATAAAAATCCAAACTCAACAAAGTGTAGAAAATTAGGAATCACAAAAGCATAACCCAACTTCTCTTATTAACAAGATAAAACCAGGAAAATAAGACTAAGGCAAACAACTCCATTTTCAACTCCATTCCATAAATAGAGAGATTTTCACCCCAAAAACAACTTTCAAATGTGCTCCATTTTCATCTCCAAATTTGGAGATAAACCATTCACCATTTTTCTATTTTTATAATAATTAAAAAGTTAAAAAATAAACTACAGCATCATATTCTCCAATTTTTTATAATATTTGAAGACGTGAATAATGATTTGAAGATAAATTTCAAAGATTATTGTTGAATTGAAAATGAAAATGGGTCATTATCTTTAAAATATAAAGAATATGCAATTCAAAAGATAAAAAACAAGATTTAAAATACCACCATGTACACAAAGCAAAGCCGTAACATGCTCTCTTAATGCCAAAATCTACCACACTTTAATTCTCTTAAATAAACAAACATTTATAAAGGAAATGATTTAGTAAAACAAATCAATACCTTGGTTGCTCCTAGGTACTGTAATGCTCTATTTTTATGCTCTCCCACCACATGTTCTCACGAAGTGATGTCGGATGTCAATGTCTCTAGTGCGGTTATGATGAACATGATTTCTTGTCATTGCTATGGTGGACAGATTATCACAAGAAATTGTTGTAGCATCTTTTTGCTTCTACTACATATCTTCTAAGATGACTTTAACCATATTGTTTAAGCCATGCTGTTGAGGTAGTAGACATCCATGGGTCTAGCCTGAGGATAAAGTAAAAGGATGGTTGTTTTTTCAAACGCCATGAAATTGCATCTGCACCAAGATTGAATCCACAAGCCCATCATGTAGGACTTGACTAACTCAAATACTGACTAAATACACACAAACTAACAGATTTTTGCATTATCCTTAAGCTGCAATGATATTTTTTCATGATATATTTAACTTTTTAGGTGCAAATGGGTACAAAAATAAGAAGCAGAAGCAATGCCAAACCTGGCCACAAAAACAGATGAGTACCTGGATGGCTCCCTCCACTATGCATCACACTTTGATAAAGTCTCACTAGCGGAGGAGCTACTAAAGAACGTGATGAATCTGCAGCCTACAAAGCAGATGCAAGTTGGGAATGATATTCTTCACATTGCAGCCGGTCGCAATCACATAAATAATGGAAAAATTCTATCATATTGCCCAGATTGCAGCGAAGTGGTTGACAAACAAAAGTGGAATGTAATACACTTGGCCGTGAAGGGAAGGAGCACGAAAGCCGTGGAGCATATACTGAAATATTCTTGGGGCCGGAATCTTGTAACCCAGAAAGATGATGATGGAAATACACCTCTTCATCTCTTTACTGCTTCCCTCAGCTTCATTCACATTCCAACTTTAATAATGCGTCCTGTGATTCCAATATCCATGGACTGAAGCTCCACTGCTTAAGGTAATAAGCTTTCTGGGTACCTTTTATTCTACTAAAAACAGCTGGGGTTTTTTAAGGGTAAACGAGAGCTATGAGATAGAGATTATTCGATTTAAGATCCAAGATAAAACTACATTATTCGAGTTTTTTTGTGTGGGTTATATAAAATAAACCCTCGTTCCTATATGACGATAAACTCCACTTCTTACCCAATAGCTAGGAGCTTACAAAAAAAATGATTTTCATAACTATACTATTATAAAGAACAAAAGACGAACCCCTGATGCATTGGTAATTCTTGAAGAGATCAGATGATCATGGTGTAAACTGCGTACTCTTCATTCTTAGTCTTTCTCATTGGCATGTAATTGATGATATACAACACTTAGGTGGAGAGAGAACCAGTTTCTTTGGGGGATTCGAAATCTACTTTTCCAAAATTGACTAATAGGATTTTTTGTCTCACTATTTATTAAGACCCATAACATTTACATAGAAATTCTAGCAATCCTGTCATCCTAACATTGAAACTCCACTGTTAAAGGTAAGCTTTCTAGGTAACGTTAGCAGGGTTTTTTAGATAAAGGGGGGGTTTTAAGATAAAGGGGAGCAAAGATATAGAGGTTGTTCATCAATAAAACACCAACTCTCTTAAAAGTTCAAACTTGTAAGATTTGAATTTAATATGAATATCATGCTTCTTAACGTCATCCCTCCCTTGCAATGTTGCATGCAGCTCCATACCCATACATGTAAAGAGTCAAACAAACCACAAAGTCCACTATAGACTTTCAAATACATAAATGAGGATCAAATATTCAAATTCTAGAGAGGTAGCTCGAATCCAATATATTTTGTCAAACCAAGCTTTGATACTATGTTAAATAACCACCCTTCTAAAAGCTCAAACTTTAAGGATTTGGATTTAATATTAATATCATGCTTTCTTGACATTCATTACACATTCTTAGCTAGAAAATGGAATTTATTTCTGAAGAAATGATCCAGTCAAATTTTGCAGCGCCACCAACCGATGTTCAAATTCCTTAAAATCGATCCCGCCGTCTTCGAATGGAGAAGACGGCTATGATGATCATGGAGCGGTAAAGAAAGGTAAGCGTCGGAAAATCAAGAAAGCAAGTAAAACTCATTTGATAGTGGCAGCGCTCATAGTAACAATAACATACGCCGCCGTTTTACTCGGGCCGTGGTTGCTGGGCGGAAGACAAGGGCAACATCGGCATGGCGTCGAGTCAAAAAGGCAACTTTCATTGCTTTCTTGGCGGTTGCCGCATTTCCGCACGACAATGCTCTTATCGACTATTGCGCTTTTCTCCACTTTTTATGACGCTAAAGGAAGACAAGGTAACGCTATTCGAATGTTTAATTTGGCTTCTTATTTCACCTCGCTTGCCATGGGAGCTTATGCGGCTTCATTCGCTATGGCCGCCCTCATTGTAGTCGCCCTACTCACCAGTTCTCGGGGACTTTGATCACCCCGGGCTGGGCATCATGTTGTCCCTCCGCCTCGCCTGCTTATCATCATGTTTTCCTCTCTCGGTTCCATCTAAGGAAGAAGCCTCACCACGCCTCTCCTCTCAACTCCTCACGCCTAAGACGCTACCTACCTAGTTTAGGCCCCGGAGGTTCTAATCGTTCCCATTGATACCTGGATTTGTTTGGCAAACTGAGAGTGTGACAATATCGAAAAAAATGGATCAAGCAATCAAACAACCACATATGTATAACTTTTCAGTTTTCTGGGTAAGGAGTACAAAAGGTAAGAAGGGCCAGCCCCACTATATATTTTTTATACATATTTTTTATATTAATAAGCTAAAATAAATAAACTAATTTGAAAATAATAAATAAAAATAACTGAATCAATTTTTTTTTTCTTTCTATCAACTTTTCCTCTCTAAGTTTCTTCCTCCACTTTTTCCTCGAAATTTTCTCGTTGAACCAAACATAGCCTAAACTAAGACGAAAAACACAAATACCTCACATCGTATACTAATTTAAGGGATTTGGAAAAATTTACCAACAGTTTGAAGATAAAATCAGTCTCAATCTCTCACATTACCCATTTGAAGCCCCTTTTTGTGCGCTTTTCCTTTGGTTAACAGCTTTTCAGAAATCAATTTTCATGACAAACAAGAACAAACCAAAGAGAAAAAGAAATAAATTAAAGAAAAAGATGCAACAGCAACTACACTCACAAAAGCCCTAAAATCCCAAAATGAAAAGACAATAACTAGAGCCAAAGAACATATCTCCAACATGAACCCCTTTACAATGCTCAAACCCCACCCCACCCCCCTCACCCCCCACAAATCTGACCCAAAAAAAAGGGCTTTATCATAGAACTCCGATGACAATCTAAAACCCTAAAATCAACAATAAGCTCCACGGGAAAATGTCATGATAAATTCACTTAATTCTCCTTCAGAAGATATCTCAAGATCCAAGGTGTAAAAGTCTCGAAAATACATTTTAAAACACAACCAAAAAAGAAACGTGAACAAAAAAAACAAACCAAAAACAGAGCAAAAAACAAGCCTCAGAGCATCTCCAACAGTTAACAAAAAAAAAAGTATCTAAAGCTATTTTTTGGTCTAAAGTTACTTTTGAGATTTAATGAAAAGCTTTGCAATTTAAAACATCTCCAAAGAAATGAAGATCTGAAGTTTCTCATCTATTCTAAAATTTATTCCACTCTTACTCTTTTCTTCCTTAATAATTACATCATTACTCCCTTCATTCATTTATATCATTCCATACACTATAAAATTGATTTAAATGATAAATAAATATTTAATTAAAATTTAAAATAAATATAAAGATTCAATTAAAATAAAATGGCCATAAATATTTAATTAAATAAATATAAATATTCTGGCTGTTCACTGTCCCGATTTTCTCGGCTTCTTCCAATAAATTTAATATCATGCAACGAGTTTTTAATGCTTTACATAAAATGCTGATTACCATATATTCTGGCCTAAATTTAATTTTTATCACTATTCACAAGCTAAATTTTAGCTCCCGTTTATTATTCCATCAAAGCCGAGCACCTTTTTCCCTTTTTGAAGATCCAAAAATGGCTTTGCTCCGATTTTGGCTAACTACTGAGTTGTTTCAAGGTAAAGAATGGCATAGCGTTTTAGAAGAAGGCTCTACTTTTATCAACCAAGAAAAAGATGACCATCTATGGCCACAACCAAGAATGAAAATATTGGTTTTTAAAGATATATTGGTATTTAGATTTTACAATATTTATATATATATATATATATATATATATATATATATATATATATATATATATATATATATATATATATATATATATATATATATTTCCAAATATTTTTATATAAATATAAATAATTAAATTCTATTAAAATTAAGAATATATTTAAGTTGTATATTAAAATTATTTTGAAAATGTAGAGAATGATAATATCACTGTAAATATATTTTGACTTTTGACATTCTTTTACTATAGTTTATATTTGTTTATAAAAGATTAAATTATTTTTATTAAAATATATTTAATTAAGAAATAAATTATTTTTATATAATTTATACAAATATTATTCGAATATTTTTAAAAAAAAATTAATAATTGTAAATAGCAAATATATAATATAATACAATATTTTATATATTTATATATTTATATATAATTATTATGTTCATTACAAATATTCATAAATCTCATTAAAACATATATAATAATGTAAGACAATTACATTAAATATTTTGTACTATATATAACAAAAGCATGCTTATTCTAGTATTGTGCCGAAACCTCACACAACAGCTTTTGGCAGGGTTCAACCTCCTAACAACTCCATTTTGTGGAGTTTGATTTATCTGGCCACCCCGGAAATATTCGACAACCAAGAAACCGCCAATATATTACTGTGTACTTCTCAAAGGGATATATGCACCTCATCGACACAAGATATAATTAAATATCCGGTCCATATCATTCAATCTCGAGAAACAAAGTCAACACAAACAAGGCAGAAAGGTCTGATTGTTTGGCACGGAAGAACCCGCCAGAGGCGGATGGTCCGTGTCTTTCAAAACAACTGGGCGGCTTAACTGCCACCTGCAGCCACATCATAAACCCAAACCATGCATTGGCCCTCAAGAACTGATGATCCCACCTGTGGAACATCATCAGAGGCTTTTATGTTTGACAAAGAGAGAGAGAGTGAGAGAGAGAGCTCTTGATTTCCAGAGAATCAAGATACCTACAATAAAGTGTATGAAAAGAAAGAAAAGAAGATGAAAAGGGCTGTTGAGAGAGGACATAGTAGAAGTAATCATCGGCTCCGATGAGATTAAATGCTGCCTCTAATTATACCACTAACGCTTATGTGCAAAATAAGATTTTTAAAAAATAAACGTTTTATAAAATAAAAATTATATTACATCAAAAACAAAACTCTACCTTATACCCGGTTTTGCTTTGAAAACCATAAATACGATTCATAATTAGAAAAAAAATTATAATTTGATATACATAAGTTTTCATTTATAAACAATACTTTATTATTATGTTATTACAAATAAAATTATTTTAGATTATAGTATAAATATTTTTGAAGTTTTTCATGGGAGTCCATGCAATACCCACCATGGGTGCTGATGATCCCCGCCCGTCACAGATCCCATAAGGCAATGTGTATGGAGCATGATTACACGCCACCCTCTAGCGTCGCCCACGGCATCCACTCTATAGTTGCGCTGCCTATAAAGAGCAAGATGGAGGTATCTCGTGGCTCCAAACCGGTGCAAGATTCGCTCCGGACGATGCCACCAAACATCTCGAAACATATAAGCTATGATGCCTTATATCTTCCGATCAGCTAAGGATATCTAGAAACCGGCCACGTAACCAACTCCTCCGATGTGTATGACTGCCATAAGATCTTACACATTTATAATTTACATCAAAAAACTTTTATGCGAATATGAATGAAATTACTATGTAACCATATACTTTCTTACATATACACACCGATCAAGAGTTTGTGCATCTAACTAATCTCGATATAAGAGTAGTACACCGGATGGGTTATGTGACGCCCCCAACTCGACACCTAGTGTCAAGCGAGGGTGTCATTTTTTTTTCTGTTTACTATAAACTTATAAACTTTAAGTTTATTCAGTCATATAATGTTAAACATTTAACTTGTACTATATTCTATAGCAACGGATTAAAAAACATATACAAGCTCCATATATGGCAAGATTCAACATTTACAATATTTACATTACTTTACAAAAAGAAACAAAAAAATATATACATTAGACCAAATGGTCTCTTCGTTGGGTACCCTAGTGATGTGTTGACTTTGATTGTCGATAATGGATTATCCTCGCTGGGCCCTCTAGTTTCCTCTTATGTACCTACAATGTATGAAACACTCGTGTTGTTTATAGTTTAGTGGGAATAATACTCGTGGACGACCCCTAATAAGGATTATCTCACTTTAGACACATGCATATACTTATGATAAATATAACATTTACATATACTTATCCATTTCTCATATCAACTTTTTCATAACATGTTTCATTTCTTATCATATTTCATATACTTTTCGTGTCATCTTACACTTTACTTCTTGTTCTTGTAACCGTATACTATCATCACATAGCAATGTTATGCTTCTCGTATCATGTCATATATCATATACATCTTATTTGCGTATACTTGTCATTTGCTTTTATGTTTCATGCCTACATAAACCTTAGAAGTGGATACAGGAAATAACTGTATGTACCCGAAGGTACTATCATTATACGAGACAGTGATCTCTATTTATATGACCCAAACGGGGCCGCTATAATGATCCAAACATGATCTATGTCATTGACCCAAACAGGGGTCTCGATAGCTATAAACTGAATGTTGCAGCAACTATATCCCTATAGGCATGCCTATCTATTCGACTACCCGGTCATAAGTAGGCAATCAGTTTTATTATGTTTTCTTAACAATCTTTTTGGGCATCGTAAAAAAATCTTATATACATGAATAACTATTGATATCATGTATACTTATGAGATATTCATTATCAAATAATCTCTTATAAGCATTTAACTGTACTTTTTCATATAACAAAATTATACGTGTATTCTCTTTAGCTTTTATAACACATGTTATCATGATCAACTTACTATGATGCATTATTTCATATAACAATACATTTATATAGCCTTTATAAAATTTCAATTTCCATAACCTTCCTCGCTTGAAATGTCACATAGCTCTCAAGTCCATTTTCATTACAATTTTGACCTCAGAACGGATTGTCGAAAGCGATCCTCTAACTCAATATACTCCTATTTCTTAAGTTTATTATGGTTTTACATCATGTCATTCGACTTTTTAATTTGGGAGATATGGTCTAAATATTCGAATCAAGCCCTAGATAATTTTCGTGGAACAAAATCGTGAATTGTGTTCTATGTTTGAAGTTTTATGGGAATGTTAGAGACATAATTTGATCATAATTTCTTCTTGGAAAGTTGTTCTCTTCCATATTAGTCTATTTGTACAAAAATCTGAGTCACCCCATTTGGACCAAAGATAACTCAAGTTATGATTTAAACAACAGAATTACTTCAATTCAGGGACCGCTATGAGACAACATATCGTAGACATAATTGTTTCCTTGATAATTTTTGGGTCCAATTTGGGGTCTAAATTAGATATACTTATTTCAAGTGAGACGGTTTCTTCTAGAAATCTAGTTTAATTAAAATTTGAATCACTCAATTTGATGATTGAAACTCAACTTATACCCTAAATACCAAAATCGTTCAAAACCCAAAACTCAGATCGAATTGACCTCGAAAACATAGCCTCACTTTGACGAATTTTCTGGGTACACTAGGGTCCAAATTTACATACACCTATTTCAAGAAGATTTGGTCTCCTATAAGTCTAGTTTATCCAAAAACTTAAATCACTCAATTTGGATGGGTGATGGCAAGTTATAGCCAAAACAAAAACATGAGTTTAAAAAAAATGGACAACATCTCCCATAAAACCCAACATTTTCTCTATACAAATTTTTCCTCCATTGAGGACCACAACTAAAACCAAAAACAACCATTCCAAACAAGGATTATACACAAAAAGAGGTGTATTTCAAACCTCCAAACAAGTATCCATACAAATCCTAACAAGTTCCATACAAAAATTCCATACACAAATTCATACCAAAATTCCTCGTTATAATTCATATACCGATTTATTCTTCTCCTTGAACTTCTCTTCTTCCTCTTTCTCCCCTCTTTCTTCTCGCTTCCTTCTCTCTCTTCTCTTCTTTCTCCTCTTCTATCTTCCTACGTAGAAAGCCCTACCAAAATGGATATTTTCAGTCTTAAGATAAGCTCATGTTTGGCCTTATCCAATTTTTGACATCAAATTCCATTTTTTCTATTTGGTCCTCAATTTATCATCTATTTGCCATTCTAACTTATTCAATTTCCTACTTTAACATACAATCTTTTCTTCTTATGTCATTTGGGTCTTTAATTGACAATTTACCAATTTACCAATTTACCAATTTACCAATTTACCAATTTACCCTTGACTTTTGTATTAATTTCGGGTTTTGCTTATTTTATTTTTAACATTATTTTATTCCAGAAAAATATGCTTATACTTTTATTATACCCTAAACATGTTATAAAACTGTCAGGGTATAATTTGGGGTGTTACAGGTTATGCACCCGTGTCAAAGGTACTCTCCACCTACACCCCAATGGAAGAGCTGGCTTTTGCTATGGCTCAACCGTAGGCTCAATTGGTAATCCATCATCAACAACCTTAGCTAGGTCTCCATCGATGACATCGACATCGTCATCATGTAAGGCATGAGCGATCGGTGGTGTCGATATTTTGTTGGTCACCCAAAATCGTCGCCCACGTGAAGCCCCCTCCCCAAGACACTCATATAAATAACATAGCTAAAACAAAAAGTAAAGGAACCTAATGATGCTGAGTATATGAAATGTGTGTATGTGAATAAAATAAAAATATTGTAAGACACATGTATCATGTAATATAAACCACTAATAATTACGCCTCACGATCCGTCGGCTCTCAGCAAGATAACTTCATAGATAACTTGCGATATGTATGTGCTAGCACGCACCACCCCAACTATAAGCTGCAGATGTAGTCAACTCATAGTAGTGGGAGAAAGCACGTGAACATGCACTTCTCTCGGTCTCGCAACAAGAAGGATCTCATTATCGCTAAGATGAAACCACACGCACTGGCCTAGTGACCCCATCTCGCATCAAATGGGTGGATAATCGGTCACATAACCACGGATGGAGATAATGGATCCCTCTACATCACGCTGGTGACACGAAAGGTTCCCACACAACTCTGCCACATCGAACACACATGTCCCAGTGATTGTTGGTCCGTCGATACGGAGGCCAAGGATGATAGCAACATCCTGTAACGTGATCGTCATCTCTCCGATGGGCATATGAAATGTGTGTGTCTCGGGCCGTCGTCTCTCTATGAGACAAGTGATAAGTGGCCAATCGATCATGATGTGGCCCAAGCGATATATACCATAAAATCAAACGCGGATCACGTATGGACAAATGCATATATCCATCCTCCACATACACATGAAGGTATCTATCTCGCGCATCGAGGTAGAGTACTCATGAAACTACAAGTAATCGAAGAAACCAAATTATAATTGATTATATATAAATTACATGTTGCTAACCGTAATATTAATTGATACCACAAATACATATATGCTTGTATCTACTTGCGCGACCGTGTTTGTCTTGCAATACTAAAGACAGACGGATCCAAAGGATTCGCATCATTAAGCTCTTCAACGCCATATCTATAATGATAATACATTAGTATAATTATTAACAAACACATTGAAAAATAGTATCAACATAATTAATGCAAGTACTAATTACAACCAGCAATGAATTAAAATATAATACATACATGAATGATGTCTCATTTACTTAAATAAGGTACACAAGTATTTCATAATCCAAGAAACATTTGTACATAAGTGTTATAAAAAGCAACTACAATCCCCAAGGCAATTGCCTCACAAAAAAAAAATTAGTTTAAGCTACATTCATCACCGAACTTGATTTCTATTTTACAAGACTACCGATTAGACCTAGTTAGTTTGCACAACCCACAAGTGATAGTAGTGTTCCCTCCCTAACGCCCATTTCATTATGCAACCGGTTGATTTAGGGACGCCCATTGCCTATGTGTTTCAGCTGACTCAGAGGTACAATCGAGACTCATCATATAAAGAGGCTATTCATCTTCTATCAATATTGATGAAATAAGCTCGCCCATGTATCATAGTACGATCAACAGATAGTGTAGTAGCCTTGAACAAATAACCTAAAATCAACACATCGATGCTAACATGCCGCTTATGATATGGGCCATGGAAATCCATATATCGTTGTCTTCTTCCATGTGCATTTTTTTCATGTAATGCTGCGCACCGTCTGGAAACTCATTGACTCGACATGAAATCGCCTCAGATGCGGATCGTGAAGAACACTTCCATCGATTCAACCTAACCATAACCTAACTGGCATCAACATGGAGTGAACTGCTTCATTAGGATGTCAATCTATTAGCACCTTGTTCCCTTCTTACAACAAAGTAATTGTTAAGGCGG
Organism: Tetrastigma voinierianum; assembly: GCA_016808115.1. Classification (NCBI taxonomy): domain Eukaryota; kingdom Viridiplantae; phylum Streptophyta; class Magnoliopsida; order Vitales; family Vitaceae; genus Tetrastigma; species Tetrastigma voinierianum. The sequence goes on from JAEQBH010008242.1 coordinate 67,160, forward strand.
AAAATGTCAACTGTACTAATGTAGTGAATGGTAAGCTACGAGCTCCTTTAAGAATACTATTAAATACCTCCAACATGTTGGTTGCCATTATCCCATATCTTCGACCTCCATCATATGAAAGTGTCTATAACTAGTGCTGGGATTGCCTTAACCATTGTTGTGCTCGCACTAATTATCCTAATTTTAGCCATATGCTGGTTGAATTTGCATTGTGTACTTCAAGAAGTCGCTTACATACCAAATTCTTCAAGAGTTTATCTAAAGCGGGTCATGAAATCAATAGAAGATGACGTGATGCAAATCCCGGGTGTGGATAAGCAGATGGTGCAACCCAATTAAGATGAGGATCACTCATTGCTGCCATAATACCTAGATGTTTGTCAGATATAACACAAATCCCCGTTCGTTGAGTTACTTTGTTTCTGATACATGCCAAGAACCATCCCCAACTATCAATATTCTCGCATTCTGTAATAGCAAATGCCAATAAAAACAACTTATTATTTCCATCACACCTCATAGCAATTAATAACGTGCTTTCTACTTCCCATACAAATGTAAAAATGAACAATACTCAATACGTGACGACAATGTTCAACCCTTCAATAGATGACTAATGATCGTAACATGCTGGAATATCTCAATGTTTGGCATATTAATGTCAAATGTTTTCCAAATTACAACACATCTAGGATTTGTTTGCCCTAAGGCCAAGAACAAATGGGGCAGCTCTGTATATGACTAAGAAAAGTCACAAAATAAGTGTCTAAGTGTTTTATGCTTTCCATCCAATGTCTTTTTGTATGATATTTCATATCCCTATTTCTCCATCACATTTTATTGAATAGCAGCCGTAGTCAATGTGAATTGTGACTTAATTATTGCCTTTAGATGAGCAGCAACCAAGTTTGAGTCTAATTGATGATGGTCCCGGTTCAAGCAAGGATTGACACAAGTATGATGCCCTTTATATTTGTTGATAACGAATAAACAAGTATCTTTCACAACCATGACACGAAGCTTCCATAGACATAGACATTCTTCAGCCTTCTTACATCTTAAAACAAGAAATTTTTTTTGAGGATGCAACAACGACAAACTCTTGGTGTGCTTTAATTGATTAAATCTTTGAGCCTTTTGCAAATCAGATTTAGAATTAAAAACTTGGCCAACTACAAATTCTCCACTAGAATAAATCCGTGAGTATGTTGTAACCCATGGAACTGGAAACTGGAAAGAAGATGCGAAGATAATATGATTGGGCCAAACAGGGGTGGTGATGCGAACAGGATGGAACATCGTCGGCTTGTGATAAGATGTCAGATGCAGACAGTGGTCGCGATCTCGGGCACTTGTTGTGGCCTGGTGAGGATGTCGTTGCGGAAGACACGTCATGATCTGAGCAGATTTGAGCATCTCACCCCAGTCTCAATCACTCACGCATCATCGATCTAGTCCCACAAATCAACCCGGGAACACCACCACTGTATCTCAACACTGATAACAATAACACAAAACTCCCCCTTCCGATTTATCGAACGGATTTATTATATTATCGATTCACGTTGTAAGATAGATCCATAGTTACATTCGGCATATTACACATCTGAAGGGAAAAGGCCGAACCAATTTCCACTTTTTAGGGGATACTTACAATTGATAACTAATTTGAACCTTTGTGTGTCAATGGTTGTCCTTGAGTATATCATATCACTCAATTGTTCAAACGTGCATTCAACCGGTCAAACGTGCATTCAACCGGTACATCCAAAGGCACAATAATAGCTTTGTTCCACATATTTGACATTTGTTTCAGTCCTCAATATATTTCCATTGTAATAACATATCACGAGAATAGATAAAACAGACATAATTGACCTGTACAAAATGGTCCAAAATGAATTAAATAATATGAGAGGTCAGTATCTTTACCATTTAAACTACATTCATGGATGCTATATTCAATCACTTTGTTTAGCCAATGAACCTTAAACAAATTGGCTACATGGAAGTCTACATAGGGTAATAATTAAGTAAACTAGATTTGGCACGTGAGAACCTAAAATGAACTTAAATCTATATCTCTTACTTTATAAGGTGATGCTTGAGATCATATATCTATTATATTTTTACTGTAGTTAAGGTATGGATAAGGTATGTCCTTCTCCATGTTATTTATTTATATATAAAATCAATCCTCTATCTTAGTTGTCCTTATAAATATAGAAAATTAGTATGAATATTTTATAAATTGTCTTGACTAATAAATCTAGAAACTTTTGATGAGAAACAACAAGATAATATATTAAGTACAACAAGTATAATAGAAGGATGAGCCACAATTGTGGAGTTTTGTAGCATAAGTTAAAACTCGCATTCACACATAGAACTATTTTCCAAATAGTTCATTATTAAAAGCAATTATTGTCAACGATTTTCCAAATTTTGTTAATTATAAAAATATCAATCAAATCAATTTTTGAAAAAAATTTACCCACCATAATGCACATTAATGCATTACCGTGCATTGAAATTTAAATTTTTTTTATACAAATAAATTTTTTTGTTAAAAGCACGTTAATGCCACTGTCTATGATAGCAGTAATTTAGCCCAATTGCCTTGTTGTAATCCTCCCTGACAATAACAGACTACTTTGGTCATTACTTTCCATTAAAACTTAATTCAAGCCATTTTTTTTCAAACAAAATATGCTCTTCAATCTAAAACTGAAATTTTCAAAGAACTAAGCTCCCGTACATACTTCAAACAATTTAAGTTATCATATTTTCTATTTCTAACAAAAACGCCGAAACAAATAACCGCCTAAGTGAAACATAATATTGGGCGCACAAGGTCAAATATAAAACAATACTAGTTTGACGTAATTCATACCAAATTAAGAAATTGCTTTTCAAGAACAAACCGACCAAGCGCCTAAACTAATAAAATAAGATTTTCCATTTCAATGACAATTCTTAGCCGAGATAACTCGAAGAAACAATATAAAGCCAATGATTGTTTGTTAAAAATTATAAGGATTACTTGTTCAAAAACACACCACACCAACAAAATTATCACCTGGCTAGATTTTTCTGTACTAAAATTATCAACAAAACAAAAAACCAACCAAACCACCGACGAAGAAATTTTGAAAAAAATATAGTTCTATGTCGGATATTTACCGCCGGCGTGCCTAATGAGTACCACGAGAAAAGAAAGAATAGAGCAAAATCGATCAAATCAAGTCCTAACCGCGATGCCGAGGACAGAAAAACAGACAGGTAAAACAGCCCTATGTCGGAGACTTATCTACCATGGTGTTTGAATAGATACCTTAAGAAGAAAAGAATAAAAATATGATAAATCACGCCTCAGCTCAATACAGAGACGACCAGATCGCAAATTGGGGGGAAGGAAAATATATAAGAAGACGGGGCAAAATAAAGATCAAAATGTCGCTTTTAAGACAATGTAATCGAAGAATTAAAAACTGAGAGAATGATGTTCCTAACACGACCTTTGAATCAAATTAAGTCCTAGAGGTTCATGATTGAAACATTTGAAATTTTGAAGAAAAAACGCTATCAAGAACAACGACATTTGCCAGCATAAATCCTACATGACCCAAACACATTATTAGTTTAGCTGAAAAACTAAATTCATCATTTTTTTTCTCAAAAACAATATTTCGGTCTAAAACCCAAATCTAAATTTGTTACTTTATTTCATCCCCACATTTGAACTAGGATCCTTGTGGTGCCACACTTGTTGCTAGCCTTTAAAAGATTGTACATATGGCATTTTTTCCGATCCGGTTCAACCACTTAAACCGGATGTCCATCTAACCGGTGGTTTGGCATGAACGAGCGGTTCAAACTTCAAACTCCCCCTTTTCAACCTTCACACTAAAGACCAAAAGACAACTCAGAACTTCTCTTCATACTGAAACAATCACTCTCTTCTAAGCAGCTCGAGTCACTCATGAGTGGGCTCTGAATTTCCTCCCGCTCCTGAGCCTCCCTGTAAGTGTTAAACCCCTCCTTCTTGTTCTTCTTTTTCTTGATATTTAGTTTTTGAATCCTTCTAAGCTTCTTGAATGCCGAAATGTTCCTGCTTATTACCTTGTGTTCTCGCTATTTTAACATTCATCGATTTCATTTCATGGAATGAATTTTAGGTTTTAGATTGTCCTCGGGAGTTATGTGATCGCCGCTTTTTTTTTCTTTTTAAAGATTGTGAAGGGTTTCAAGTGTTGAAGATATCGTCTTCGGGGTCTAGTTTTGTCTTTTGCATGTCAGGATTTTAGGGCTTGTGAAGCCACGCTCAGAATTTATTTCTTTTCCTATTCTTTCCTTCCTCTATGGTGTGTCTCTTATCATGCTTTTGAATGAATATGAAATGAAAATCTAATTTTCCGAAAGCATCAGAAAAAAAACAAAAAGAAAAAGAAAGAGAAAAACGCACATAATGGGTTTTTATGGGTAATGTAAGAGATTGAGAAGGATTTTATCTTCAAACGTGTGTGTTAAAGTTTTCCAAATCCTCAAATTAGTTTCCTCGTGATGAAGGTATCTCGTGGTTTCGACTCTTGTAGTCTATATTTGGTTAATGTAAAAATTTGAGGGAAAGTAGAGAAAGAATGTAGAGGAGTGGAAAGCATCAAGAAAGAAATATAAATAAATAAAACAAAATTTATAAATTATTTTTGTTATTATTTTAAATTCTAGTTTATTTATTCCAACTTATTAGTATACATTTTACCTATAAAAAAACTTATTAATATACATTTTACCTATAAAAAAACTTATTAATATAAATTTTTAGTAATTTAAATTTACAGAAATTTATAGCTAAACTGTATTTGATTTTCTTTTGAATCTTTCATTGGATATCCAAACATAAGAAAAATCATTTTCATTATCATCTTTTCCTTTCCTTAGTACTTTTCAGGATCCAAACACAAACTCATGGTAAATGGAATGGTTCTCAAGCCAAAAAGTTTTTATCAACCACTGAATCATATTGTTGGAATTTATAAGAGTGTTGTATTTTTTATCGTGAAAAGGCGACAGAAGTAGAAAAAGTTCCAAGGAGTAATAATAAGATATGGAATAAAGGGTCAAAGCCTGACAAGAAAAACCTAAAACTCATTTCCAATTTCAAACTGGGTCAGAAGTTTACTACTGTAGTTTGTGTTGTCTATACAATACAAAGGCCCAAGTCCACAACTTGAAGTAGTTAGCTTTAATCCTTTTACAAGGGTGGCCTCATTCTTTATCACCAACCTATTTGTTGCATGCCAAAAGAGTCCAAAACAAAATGTACAAGGTGCACATCCACACTTTGCGTTTTTTAATTCACTTACGACTCCTTGCCAAGCCATGGCTAGGGTATGAAGGACCAAAGTGGAAACCCAGCTAACCCCAACAATCGACAAAAAAAGGTTCCATAGCATTTGGCACTTTTACAATGGACTAACAATGCTCAGGACCTCACCTCTCACACGTAAAACATCGTTTGCAAAAGCCACCTGGTGGCGGAGTTGGTCTAGCGTGAGCACTTTACCCCAAGCAACTTCCCATGCGAAGAATCCTATTTTTGGAGGCACAACTGGATTCCATACTGAACGAGAGGGGAACTCAAAAGCGGGAGAGGGATCTAAACCTTTGTACATGATCTTAACTGAGAACCCTTTTTCCTTAACACCCTTTAAGAATAACATGTCCTCACCCGAAGGTTGAAATTTTGATCGCAAAGAGTTTGCAGGAATCTTTCCACTTCTTCTATCTCCCAATCATATTTGAGAGGCTCCAGGAAGGTTTTGAGACTCAACACCCTTTCCCCCGCGCTATCCCACATGTTCGCGACCGTGGCCTCCTTATTCTAAGCCAAATTAAAAGCGAGGGTGAGGAACATAGTGCCTCTCATTGTGCCAAACATCTTTCCAAAAGTTAATCCTCCTTCCATCCCCTAGGGAGAAGGCCGCATTCTGAAAAAAGCTAGGCCATTATTTCCTGATTTCCTTCCATAGACTAGTCCCATAGCTGCCTTTGAGGTCACAGGTGTGCCAACCTCCATAGTTTTCACCAAATTTATTCCAGATAACCTTTCTACAGTTTTCAGTTTCATGCGTATAAATTCGCGCTCCATTTCATATATAGCAAAGCCTTATTCATCTTAGATAAGCTTTTAATCCCAAGGCCTCCTTTTCTTTTGTCTGTGCACACAGTTGTCCAACCAGAGATACTTTCTTGTCAAGGTCGCTCCCTCCCCAAAGAAACTGTCTTTGAATCATGTCCAAAAAGAGAAAGACATGGACTGAGGACACAAGATGCTACGATAAGTAACCTTTCCGCCTTTGAGATGTACTGAATTTCTTTAACCGAGTCCCAAACACCTAGAGTCTTGTGTTTAGCGCCTAGGGGGAGGCCCAGGTAAGAAGTAGGGAGGGATCCAACTTCGCAGCCTAGCTCTGAGGCAAGCTCCTCCACGTTACCCACGGGCCCAATTGGGATAATTTCACTCTTGTTTAAGCACTCAAACCGACACCACTTTCAACCACTTCAAGGTCCTGCCTTGGGAACTTCACTGCCTTACCGCCACAAAGAGAAGCGTATCATCAACATAGAAGGGATGGGAAATAACGAGCTCCTCACCTCTCTTATCAGCAATCCTTTTACCGGAAAATAGTTTCTCTCACATCTGATTTATCAAAAACAGTATTTCCCATCTGATAACGGAGAGGTATAGGGGAAGGGGGCTCACCCTTGTCTTAATCCTCGGAGCTTTGAAATCCATGAGGGGGAGTCGTTGATGAGGAACCCAAAAGAAGTCGTAGATGCACCATTTATCTCAAATTTTTACAGACCAATCCATCGAACTATCTGCTCGCTGACCTGCATGTAATCCAAACCGACATCGTTGTAAGCTTTTCATATCCACCTTGCACTAACCTCGCACTTCTTCCTTCTCAAGGTTGAGTCCACTATCTCATTGGCGATCAACACTGCATCCAGGATCTGTCTCCCATCGACGAAAGCATTTTGAGACTTAGATATTACCTTGTCCTTGACCCTCTTGATCCTATCAAGCAAGACTTCTTTGTCAAAACTGATAAACCTCCCATAAGGCCGACATCAAACTGAAGTCCTCCACAACTGCTTTTGGGATCAAAACCAAAAAGCTAGCATTTAAGTTTTAATAAACCTCGTTTCTGCTCATGGAACCCTTGAAAAACCTAGACCTCTAGCTTTTTACAAAGTCCCAAATCAAAGCACCGAAGATAAGGGGAAACCATAGCCAGGGGCCTTATCGCAAGCCCCAAACATGGTCGCATTTCTTCCTCCCAGCGATCCTCCACCTAGTAGCTTCCCATACCCAATTTCCATTAAGAGCAATTTATAGATAAGGATGCCAGCCGCCCGGAGCCTCCAGCGAAACTCTTGGAAAGCTCACCCGCCCTTCCTGATCGCCTCCTTATCTAGCTAATGCTGATGCTGCCATGCTTGAAACACTCTTCCTCAGGTAACTGGCCATCCTATGAAAAACCAAGACCCTGCCCCTTCTTTTAGCCAAGTCTCTCTGGATTTCTAGTTCCAGGAGGTCCCCTCCATGAGAGCCTCCAACTTGAAACTCCAATCCTCCCTGCCTTAGCATCGTTCCTCAACTTCTGAGGCCTGCACCCTTTCCTTGAGGTCATCCCAGAAAATCACCATGCGTAAGGCCTCTTCTTGTTGGCCTCGACCGCCAAAACTTCTATTCCAAGTCTTAAGAATACCTTTAGGCCTTTAGCTTTATAAAGGAGGATAAAGCTAAAGGACCTGGGTGGAATCGAGATTTTGCCACCAATTCTTTCTAAAATCTTCTTTGAAACCATCACCCACCCACATCAATTCAAAGTGGAAGGGGGCGGGACCTGTCCTTACATCATCACTATCCAAACAGAATGTAAAGTGGATCGAGACGCCCAGAGAGACATCCTGGATCACCTTACGCAGTTGATTCCCCTCCAAATGGCGCGTGAGATCAGCAATGATATCTAAACTGACATCGATCAACCATTTTGCTCGCCCTCGCTATGTGGGCGGACCTCCCTCAGAGCGGAAGGTCTCTTAAACCCAAGTCATTCAGGATGTCAGAAAACCTACGCATGGAGTTGGATATCTTGCCCTCTCTAGTTCTTTCATTAGGATAGAGAATCTCGTTGAATCGCCGCCAACGCACCATGGTTCTTCCCACTGTGCCATCGATCAACCAAGCTCTCCTAAAGGATTCTCGAGTCTCCTCTCAATCGGGCTATACACCTTTAAAACCCACGGTACTCGCCTTCCGCCATTCTAAACAAAAAACACGAAATCAAAAAACTTCCAAACTACGTAATCCACCACATACTAAGTCTTTGTCCCGCAGCGTATGATGCCCCCCGCGGTCCCCTCTGCATTCAAAGCTTTCCAATTCATAAAACCACCCACCCCAAGACTATGCGCCACCACATTGTTCATCTCCTGGACCTTAGTTCCTTGTAAGCAAACCAAGTTCGCCTTGTGAGTTCTGAGAAAATTCTTGATAACTTTCCTCACAGATCGTTTCGCGCTCTAACATTCCAAGATAGAATTTTGACCTTCATTTTAACTTCAACAGTAGATTCCCTCTGTCCCTGCCTCCTCCTTTGTTTGTATTCTTTGAGTTATAATTGATTGTGCTCTTCAGTCTTCTTAGTTCCTGCTCGCTTTTTGACATTGTTGTGATTCCCTTTTCTTTAACAATTTGTTGAGATGCAACTAGATTTCTCAACAACTCAAAAATCTCCTTTTCGAACCCCCTTGAAATCCAAAATTACCAAATTTTGCTGCATGCCTACTATCCCAATTTGTAAGCCCAAGCCACTGATCGACTCAATTTGTCTCTCCTCCATTCTTGATCCCTTTCTTTCACCGAGCTCCTCCCGTCTCAATATCAAGATCCGACCTTCCAACCCATTCGCTGCCATCAACCGCCATTACCCTTAGTGGTTCCAGATCCTCATTCTCAGTAGCACCCCCTAAGCCTGAAACCCCTAATAGCAGGGGTTGGCCAAAAATAGAGAAAAGAGGAGAGGGAGACTGTTCATAAAGATTATCCCCATACCTGTGCATGTAGACACCTTCATCTTCCTCTGCTAAACCCTCTTTGAGGTCACCTTCTCCCCAGGTGTGAGTGACATTCCCCTCCTTGTCGGCATTTATAATTCTAGTAACATGACTTTGAAAGAAGAAGGCATAAAAGGCCTTTGGAGTGGGCCCCGATCAAACTCTACAATCCTGCCTCAGCCTTGAGATGACAAGGATCAACTGAGCCCACCTGCAAATTTAGAGAGTGACAAGCTGGGCCGTCGGGGGCTACCCGATTATCAAGACCCAACCCTAAGTAGCTACCTTGGGCCCGACCCAACACAAGATCTGATTCACAAGCAAGATCCGACCTACAGTCCGCACCGAGTGCTTGGCCCGACCCAAGGTCCACCTTCTCACCCTGCTCGAGGAGATCGGCCTTATCCCTTCCGTCTTCCTTAGGCTTTTCTCCTGGATCCACTTTTCTTTATGTGAAATCACCTTCACCTCCAACCTCAAATCCCGACCTCGCTGCTACTCTCAGGATCTTTGGCGACGAAACAGCGTTCATTCCTCCCCGCAAACTGGCTTCAGACATGGGAACAAGATTTACCGAAATACTACCGACAAGGTTACTGAGGTTTGTGGGATTTTCCAGTTTGTGGGATTTTACTATTAGTTTGAACATTTGTTTATGGCTATTGATCAATGGATAAATCTACTAATCCGAAAGTGCTTGGTTTCTATCTCGAATCCATTAATACATTATTCAGTTTAATTGACTCCCGACGCTTTCAACGCATGTATACTTTAGGGAATACGGCATTATGAGATCTATTTAGACAAAGATGAACCCTTGCATCAAGCTTTGATTTGATATTTGAATTTTATTCGCGTCCGTGTTTTTGGTGGAGTTAGTCATTTCTATATATATATATATATATATATATATATATATATATATATATATGTATGTATGTATGTGTAATTACTTGATCTGGGAGCTAAGGTTGGTTTGGTCTTGTTTGGATTTGCTTCACAATTTTTAAGTTCAATAAGACTTTGCATTCCCATAATATTAGAAGAAGATTTTGCCAAAAGGCCGACTTGGACATGAAAACTTTTTCTTCCCATGAATATCTTGTTTTGGCTTATACTGTCTAGCTATTTAGCTTCCATTGAAGCCTGAATAAAAAAAAGAACAGCCCCAAACAGGGGTTGTCTTTATGGAAAGTTGGTGTTGAAAAAGAGTTAGAAGGACCACACACAAAGTTCAGGGAAGAATTAAAAGATACTTGTAAGAAAATTGTATGAATCACCCTAAGAGGCTTTAGGGTTGATTCCATATTACTTTTTAACTCATGTGGGCAATTAAAGAATTTGTTATGTCAGAATTCAGGAATCTTTCTTCGATGCTAGTAATATTTTTAGGTTTCTTTGTCTCCCCAGCCACCTCCATCCACTTCTTTCATTAATCGATACCCAATACACCCATGCCTATATGTCAGATAGACTCTTTCATGTTACAAGCTTGGAGCAGTTAGACCTCCAAGACGCCTATGTATTCAGACGTCCAAAGAGGTCCCAACTGGGACATTAGGAGGGCATTCGGGGTTTTTTCTCTCAGTTAGAATATTTTTGTGTTTCGCACTTCTCAAATGCTAGACTTTGGGATGATAATGCATGAAGTTTCGATTGTATATGTGAGGCTGGTCAAGAGCTAGGAACATACTCTTCCTTCCTTCCGGTTTTCTTTTTGTTGAGAGTCAATATGCTCAAGGAGGGCTATCGCACTTCTCAAATGGCAACCAGATTCAACTAGTTTTTGCAATTCCCACTATCAGAATCGCGTATATTTTCTATCTCATTTCTATGTTGGTAGTGGATGAAACTTCTAAGATTTTGCATCGTAGCGACTTTCAGTTCGAAATGGCAAGAAAGAAGGCTAAGAAATTGGATGTATGGATAGATATGGTGGAGGAGAAGATGGAATCCAAGATGAGAGGGGATTCGTACACCACAGAAATTAAGGATGCTGGGAGATACTTACTAAACCGGGCGCAATGTTCCAAATCGAGGAGACAGGGTTAGATCATTACGCGATGGGAAGACAGAGTCGATTGTCATCGGCACTCACCCGGCAATCATGAAGAAGAAGGAGATTCGAGTAGGTATTTTGGGGGAAAAGGCAGTTTGGTCCCGAAAGGTTGAAATGCCAACTTTGATGGCTGCACTTTACGATGGGTGAGTAGTGGATGAAAGATTTTTCAAACTAAAACTAAATGAGTGAGATTTGAGAAGCATGGACTCACTATTGTAAACATGGAGGAAGAATACGGACGTGGTACCTATATGAGGACGCTTGACGCTCATTCCTGAGTCGGGACAGCTCGTGAACGCTGTTGGTGCGATTCCGGCTCAAGGGAAGGAACACTCTTGGAACAATTCTTGGCTCTGCGCCAAGAGGGGATGGTGAAGGAGTATTGTCGACAATTTGAAAGGCTCTCCTCCACCCTAGCCGATGTGCCTGAGCATATACTGGAGGGACAATTTGTAAATGGGCTGGATCCAATGATACTGGCCGAGTTGTTAGTAAATAAGCCCAATGGAATGAGTTGGATCATTCAAATGGCCCAATGGATTGAGAGTAAAAACCGAACCCTAAAGCAAATCAAGGGGTTGACACATGGGGGAAGCAAAGGTGATTCAGGCAAACGGGGGCCAAGATCCGGTGGGCTCAATAAACGTGAGGTACTACGCCAACAAAATCATTCTGCCATCAGACAGGTGCCCCCAAGCGAATGCCTGACGCGGAGGTCGTAGGAGGAAGCATGAGGCGGGGCCTCCGCTTATAGGTGCCAAAAATATTTGTAGCCATAGATGCAAAGCTTCAGGAGCTACATGTGGTGATTTTGTCGAGAAGAGGAGAGGGAAATGTGAGCTTAAAGGTCGATATGGAATGGTACTGAGTGCTAGAGCGTGATCGTGCGGTGGTGAGCTTTTGATGAACTTCGTGGATTGCTAACTCTCAAAACCATGGAAGTTACAAGGAGAGACTATGTATAAGATGGCATGACTGATCCAAGGGCTACCCATAATTTCATCTAAGAAGAATTGGTCCTAAATGGGATTAGAGGTGGATAAATCGCTGAGTTATGATGATCCTGTGCACAAGTTTGATGCAAAGAAGGGTGAGGAGTTTGTAGGGAGTGGGAGTTAAAATTTCCGGTGGTTAGTAGTGATTGAGGACTTTTGCCCTTGGGTTAGGCAACTCGATATTATTCTAGGTTTGCAGTATCGAGACTTTAGGGCGCGCATAGCACTGAATCGAAGACTAAGGTGATGAAGCTAATGGAGATGAGTGGAATTGCTAGGGGATCCCAACCTTACCAAATCTTAGGTTACTCTTAAGGTGATGGCTAAAGCATTGAAGCATGGTGGTGAAGGAGTTCTGGTTGAATTCAACCATTTTGGAGCGGAGGGGAGGCCAGATTCAATCGGGGTCCCCAATGACTTAAAGGGAGTAATTCAACAGTTTCGGGGAGTGTTTGATACACCAAAGGGGTTGCCACTAGGCCGAGGGAGGGAGCATGCTATTTGCGGCCTGGCCAAGGCACGACTGATCAACATTCTGTCCCTACCATACCCCTAAATTTAAGAAGGATGATCGAAGCTAGTAGCGTAGATGCTGGCTATTGGAATAATACAACCCAAATTTATGCCCCTTCTCTAGTCCAATGATTTTGGTTAAGAAGGATAGAGTCAAGTATTTTGTAGACTACCGAGCCTTTGGAGCAGTTTTCGCTGTTTGCCGATAAATTCCCATTACTATAATTGAGGAGTTTTTGGACGAGTTACATGGAGTAGTAGTTTTCTCAAAATTGGACCAAGTTCAGGTACCATCGACTGATTTGCCAAGATACGTGTCAAGACAATTTCTTCAACTCATAGCGGCACTAGAGTTCGTAATGCCGTTTGGGCTCACCAACGCCCGCCCCCTCTACTTTTCAGGCACTATTGAATGATATTTTTCGAGAGTATTTGCATCGTTTTGTGTTAGTATTTTTTGATGATATACTTGTGTATAGTTAGAACACGGAGGAACATCAATTACATTTAGAGAAGGTGCTGATGGTATCAAGGAGGCAGTGGGGTGTCAGATGTGGACCTGCAAAGTGCCATTTAGGCTTTGAAAGGTTAGAATATCTTCGGGCATATTATTTCAAAGACATGGGGTAGAGGCAAGACTCCAGAAAAATTGAAGCAATGTTGAACCGGCCTGCCTTAAATATATCAAGGAGTCGAGGGATTGGTTGACAGGATATCATCAGAATTTGTTCGGGGTATGGTAAATTGGGGCTGCACTCACGAGCAAATTAAAAGACCACCGGGTTGAATGCAATAGCTAAAGAATCTTTTCAACTACTGAAAAAAGCAATGGTCAGTGTTCCTGTTCTTGCACTTCTAGAATTTACTAAGTCTTTTATCATTGAGACAGATGCATCTTGATCGGGTAGGGCGGCTTTGATGCAGACTGTGAGACCCGTCATTTATTACAGCCACGCTTTACCACCACGAGCACAACTCAAATCAGTTTATGAGCGCGAATTAATGACAACATAGTTGTGAAAGGTGCAACGCACACCAAGGCGTAAAGACCTCTTTAAGCCTTAAGGGGCGGACTTTTTTATGTAAGGCGCACCCCATTTTACATATATATTTTAAAAATCAAATCAAATATAACGATCATTTATCATCAAATATCATCTAAAATCTCAATCCAATCAATAAAAACACATAAACAATACCTCTAAGCTTCAAAATTCATAAAACATATCAACAAATCTGGAAAATCCAAACTCCAAAGTTTCTAAAACGTCCATAGAAATTGTCAATAGAACATGTCAACATGCAAACACATTTCCCTTGTCCAAATTCATAAAACATCCAAACAAAACACATTAAGATAACTAATTTGTCCACAACAACCGATCCTCTTTCATCGTCTACCTCCACATAATGATCATCATCTTCATTGTAGCCTTCCTCATCCTCCTCATTTCTCTAATAATCAATTTCTTCATCTTCATCTATTAATGAAAGAGAAGGCATGGGTCTAGATCTTGAAGCTGTGTCATTCCCACTTGATGTTGGCAACATGTTTGAGCTTGCTCTAGCGCTATATCAAATCTAGGCTCCTCAGCTTCACTTGCTTTAACAACATCACCCCATGTCCAGTCATCATCATCAAACACTAAATCATCTTGTGCATCTACATGGTCATGAGAATCTTCATCCTCCATTCTTCCTATCAATCACCTTTAATATTGTACTTATTAATTTCTTTCGAGATTATCAAATGTCAATCGATCATGTTCATCGTATCTTTCTTCAAGGCCTCGATTATACTTGATGTACACTCAAATCAGTCCAAACGTTAGTGCTCTAATCTATTTCTCCTCTTGGTATAGATCTGCAAAATTTATAAGCACATAAATACTTTATTACTCATATTTAATATTTTTAAAATTTTTTAAAGCACATAATATTACTTACATCGTCAAAGATACTCCAATTCCTTTGACAACTTGATGCTCTATATGTTAGGCGAATGGCCTTCACAACAAACTTTTTCAAATTTGGAGCTAAAGTCTGGTCATTTACCATTCAGTCGTAATATAGATATAAACATTTAGTGATGAGTCGAAATAATTCACCTATTTTTCTAGTATCTTAAATATAATATAATAAATTAGATAAACAAAATTTAAGTAACTAACCCGATGCTTTGGTCTTCCTTTTCCTAATAGCCGAGTCCATTCCAAATACTCCTTCTACCTTTATATATAAACTCAATTCGTCCACAACTTTCTCTCGTGTATCAACATCCTTTATCAGCCTTTCAATGCATTTATATAATTATCTCATGATGGCTTCATCACGCCTGTAACTGGTTTATCATAAAAGACTGGGGTTCAAGCATACCCATCTGCTTGCAAAGGTTGATGAAGTTGAATCTCTCACCTCCTATCAACGATTTCGAATATCTCCTTTTACTTCTCTTCATTACCAAGAAAACTTTTCATAATAGTTTCCTTAAGTCATGGCTTCATATATGTATTCCATAGGAGTTTTTTTTTAACCATCAACTAAGTGAAGCACGCGAACAAGAGGACTTGAAATATTTAAACAAAATATGATAGTATTCCAAAAAGAAGACATTATGACCGTCTTAGCTACATTCTTCCCCTTCTGCTCCTTTGGCCATTTACTTTCTGACCAATATGCACTTGTGAACATCTTCCTCAAATTATTTTTTTGCTCATGTAAGCGAGACAATGCGATGAAAGCAGTGGCAAACCATGTTTTAGCGGGCCTAAGCGATTCCCTTTATCTAGTAAACTGCCTCATCATGTTGAGCAGCCTTGAACGGTTATAAATGTAGTCATTTAGTGATATGGCTTTGTCCAAAGTCCTCTTGATATTTGGTAGCTTTCCAATGTCTTCCAATATCAAGTAAATGCAATTTTCAAAACATGGTGTCCAATACAAATTAGACCGCTTTTTTTGCAACATCCTCCCTACATCTTATTATATAATAAATTAAAATACATCATTCAAAAATTATAATCAATAAAATTTTAATTATTCATGTCTTGGAAGTAGTATTTATTACCTGCCATCTTCTAGTCATAATTCATATGCAGGGACTTGAACTATATTTTCTTCACCAACTTGGTCCACCCACTTATCAAGTAGTTTAAACATCTTTTCTCCCGTCTTAATCGTTGAAGAAGCGTTAATGGATTCTGTGAACTTGGTTCCCTTGGAACAATTCACTAAAAAGTTCACCAAAGCTCTTTCTTTCCTATCGGTCCTTCCATCCTACATAATGGAGCATCCATTCTTTTTCCATTCCATTTCATGATCCTTTATGGAGTCTTTTGTAAGCTCCAACTCTTTCTTAAGGTGAGTAACCTTTACCTCATAAATACATGGTCCATTATGTAGGACAAACCAAGGCAGTGGTTGCGTTGGCTGCCTTGGGCGGAGTACAACACGTCTTTCCATACTTCAGCTTAGACCATGCCGTTTCAAATTGTGTATGGGCGGGAGCCCCCTCGAGTAATTAGATATGGTTGCAACCCCACTTTGGTGTCCTCGGTGGAGGCAATGTTGGAAGAAAGGGATGCTATGTTGGAGGTGTTGAAGTTCCATCTTTTGAAGGCTTAAGCCAAAATGAAAGAGCTTGTAGATGGAAAATTCCGAGAGGTTCAATTTGAGGAAGGCGAAATGGTTTATGTGAAGCTCAGACCATACAGGCAGAAATCATTGGCTAAGCGACATAATGAGAAGCTCCGCCCGTGATTTTATGGTCCTTACAAAGTGTTAACTCGGATTGGAGCAGTGACTTATCGATTGGAATTACCTACCCATATCCATCATGTTTTCCACATCTCCTAATTGAGGAAGGCCGTAGGGGCCTCCAACATAGTCGTGAAAGGCGCAGGTGCATGCGATGCGCAGTCGCGGCGCCTCGCCTTAGCCTCCGGTGACGCCCTTCTCGGCGTGGCGCAATAAGGCGCCAAAGGCGGCGCCTTTACCTAGGCTTGAAGCCTCCAAAGGCGCCGAGCGTGGCGTCCCCTTCCCCTTCTCCTTCTTCCTCTTCTTCTTCCCCTTCTCCTTCTTCGTTTTTTCATTTTTTTTGCCGGCATCGGGAATGCAGGAACAAGGGTTCCTCTTTTCTGTAACCCACTACCAAAACGACCTCGTTGGGTTTTTTAATTTATTTTTAATATAACTCAAAACGACGTTTAAAACTGCCAACGTCCAAAACGGCCGTTTTGGATAAGTTGTCACTTACCCAAACGACGTCGTTTTGATTAGTTATTTGAATTAAAAAAAAAAAAACTTATGATGGCTAAAACGATGCCGTTTTGGCCCCAGAAACTGTATTTCACAACTCCAAGCCCTCCAGCCTTCATTTTTGCCCTGTTTCCAACCGAAAAAATAGACCCTAGCCTTCCCAACCTCAATATCAACCACATAGAAGAGAAGACAAACCAGAAAAGCACAATAAAGAGCTAACAAATTGTCAGAAAATTATCTAAAAATAGAAAACTCTTTAACCTTCAAAAAATTTATATAAGTCATAATGATTTAATTGAAATTAGATGATATTTGATAATAAATATTTTATATATTTATATATATTTGAGAAAAATATATATAAAATATGTGGCGCCTTAGATGAAAAAGCCCGCGCCTAAGGCACGGTTGCGCCCTCAAGGGTCCAAAAGGCCTGCACCTGCGCCTTTCTAACTGCCATGGCCTCCAACATTGTCGCCAACATTCCACCACTGTGAGAAAATCTTGCAAATTCACCAACAGTGCAAGGGGATACCAATGTGCCGGAAATTTTTGCTTAAATGGAAGAGGTCGCGTAGTTCGGTTACTTTGTAGAACTACGACTAATCATACAATTACCCCAATTTTTGTCTGAGGACAAGGTGCAAGCTTTTGGGAGGAAGTATTGTTAGATCTCTAGTACGCTTCATGTATTCCAGACCTCCAAAGAGGTCCAACAGGGATGATTAGGAGGGCATTTAGGTCTTTAATGAAAGTTAGAATATTTTTGGTGTCACAGATCAGGTCAGTTGCATAGGACTTTGGGATATTAGTGGTGAAGTTTGAATTGTCTATGGGAGGCTTTGGTCAAGAAGAGGAAATGCACTTTACTCTCCGGTTTCTCATACGAGAGTCAAGCCATATGCTCTCGGGAGGACTAGCACTCCCAAATGTCCGCATCTATATGTGTTTTGCAATTTCAAATAATATTTCTATCTCATTTCTCCGTGTGTTGGTTGGTGGTCGAAACTTAACAGCTTGACATGGTGATTAATTCTGGATATTTTATTAAATCAAGTATGGGATTATAGCTGATGTAAAGATCACACACAAACTGGTCATGAGGCCGTCTATTTTAGGAATTAATCATAGTTAGAGATTTGTATCCTTAAACGGAAAGTTTCTAAAAGAAATGTTTCTATTCCCAGTAAAATGATTAATATATCAACCTTTTTGTCATTATGATTGTAGAGAACATAAATGTTTCTAAAAGTACACCGCTTGAATGTGATAGCACCTAAATTAATGTCTTGATGCCAAAGGCCCGATGCTACAAAGGCAAATCATAATACGCCTTTGAAGCTTTTTTGGCAAGAAAGCCACCCAAGAGTCAAGACGCCTTTGCCGTGACAACTTTGAGAGCATAGGGAAGGAAAGTTCGACAAAGACATAGGATGTTCTATTTCGTGAGTTTTTAAATTGCCTCACTTTCAAGCTTTACAGGGGGAGATTTAAACTAGGTAGTAATACAAGGTGTTGAAGCATGGGTGTTCCTAGATGCGACCGCTTGAGAATATTTATATGTCTTGCTAAAAAAATGCCGACATCGCTACGCACTGGGAAAACCCTCGCTTCATGAATGAGAAGATGTCAAAGATAGAAAAGGATGTGGTGGTTCATTGCATTGTAATGGGGACAAAGTGGATTGAGGCTGACGTGAATGTCGCATTGGTGATTCGAGGGTGATTACCCGGTCCTGCTTCGATGAAGCCTCTTCATTGATTTGTTGCTTTATTTTATCTTTCGTGGTCTTTTGGTAAAATACACAAATGTTGTACCCATTTTGGTAGATGTGTTAGATTATTATCCGATGTCACGGCCGTAAATTCCATGGATCATTTTTTTTTTTTTGATAAATCGCTTGATCATTTTAAGACTACTTACTAATGGAAATTAAATATGTTCTCAGTAAACAGGAGGAATACTAGAGTTCATCCATGATACCTACCTGAAGGAATAAGTTTAAACAGGAGGAATACTAAATTTAAAAAGAATGTCATTTGGGTAGTAGTATATAAAATACCCAGTATTGGAAACTCCGTTTTGGTAAACGTGTGAGATTATCTTCTGGATTTGATGTGCACTGTAAAATCTGGTTGGATCATGGTTAGAAATTTGCCCCTGCATCTGACTCCACCAAAGAAAATTGCTTGCTTGATTGGGTCTATTGAGGTTTTACTTAAACTTGTGAGATTTGTCGCAAATATGTACCTTTTCTCTCTCCCATGGGCCATGACCACAAATATAATTTTGAGATTAGTCGAAAGACATGCAAATATATATCTTTTCTTTCTCCCATGGGACATGACCATAAATATAATTTCGGTCCCATGAGATTAGTTAAGAACTTAAGATGTATACTAATATATACCTTTTCTTTCCCCCGGGCTATGACCACAAATATGCACCGAGGTAATATTGAGAATTGAATGATTAGTAAATTTGAATAGAGCAACCAAATATATACCACAAATATGCACCAAGGTAATATTGAGAATTGAAGGATTAAGTAAATTTGAATAAAACAATATCTACCATCCGACCAAATTTCAATTTGGATGCAATCCACCCGATGATTTCTAATGGTTATTTTGCCAATATTATATTATGAATATTTTTTTTCCATTGATTCAAACTAATAATACATCTTATTAAGACATATAATCAAATTCGATAAAAACATTAAAAGATGACGCATTATCCAGGTTAATATAACCACTAACATAATAACTGGACACTAAGTCTATACATTTGAAAATTTTATAATTACTAGAATTCATAAGATTCTAGTTCTACAGTATTTATGATCTTGATTGGAATTGATATCTCTGTTTTATCAAATATGTTTTGAATCGCCTAAAACACTAGTACTCATTGTAATAAGCCGGTGAAAGTCAACACAAACAACACATTTTAATAAGACAATGACGAAAACACAAAAAAAAAATCCATAAATTTCACATAGTCTATATCCCTATGAAATTACTCTGGAGTAAAATCTAACTATAGTATTTAAGTCTTTGATTAAAATTCTCTACTGATTTGCTCTTCAATTGACAATTAATCTTGTTAATCAATCATAACGAAAACCCTAAGCTTAAATGAAGGCTGTTACTGATGAGTGATGGGACTATTGCTAGGTTATTATTAATACTTCATTTACGTATATTTCTTTTTCATCCATTTATGAAGGATTTTATATGACTCATTTTATAAAAATCAAATATTTGTTTATTTAAAATTCAAAATCTAAGTGGGAAAAAACTTCAAATGTTTATACTATAATCTAAAATAATATCTGATGAAATAATTTTATTTACTTTTTAAAGAATAATTTTATTTACTTAATAACATAATAAAATATTGTTTATAAATAAAATTATGTATATGTAGATTCCCAAATTTGCCCACATATTTATTTGTTTGTTTTTAGTATTAATTTATTATTTTATGTTTTTAGTGGATCATTTGTTTTGTTTTATTTTAATTTATTATCACTTTTTATTAGTGGAGAATAAAGTTAAAAAAGATAAAAATATAAAAGAAAAGAAAAAGGAATCCAAAAAAGTAAAAGGATATCCATATGGAGCCAAAATAAAATAAAAATGAAAAGGAGGTGGAAAAGGGAAAATACAAATAAAAGTAAGTGGAAAAAAAGGAGAAAAAATAATAAATAAAAGTAAGTGGAAAAAAGAGAGAAAAATAATAAATAAAAGTTAGTGGAAAGAAACAAAAGAACAAATAATAAATAAAAGTAAGGGAAAAAGGGCGGGAAAAAAGGAGAAAAAATAATAAATAAAAGTTAGTGGGAGAAAAAACAAAAGAACAAATAATAAATAAAAGTAAGTGGGAAAATAAGTGGGAAAAAATATAAAAAAAATGAGAAAGGAAAAATGAAAAAAATACTATAAATAGGAGAAGATAAGAGAAGAGAAGAGGGGGAGAGCCAGAGGTGGAGGAGAAGGAAAAAAGAAAAGGAAGAGAGGAAGGAGGAAAAAAAGAAAGGAAGAGAAGGGAGAAGAGAAAAAAAAAGGAAGAGAGGAAAAAAGTTATTGAGAGAAGAAAAAGAGGAGAGAAACAAAGAAGAAGAGAAAATAAGGGAAGAAGAAGAGTATATAGTGATTGAGCAAATCTTGACGTGATGCAATTTCTAGTACAATCCCAACTTCGAGGCAATTTCACTGAGATGCTGTCGGTCCTATAGAACTACCCGCCTACCGTGTATTTTTTTCTTGAATTTATTTTATTCTTTTTCTTTTATATATATATATATATATTTTTTTTTTTATTTAATTGTCTTCAGATATATATTATATTAGTACTTAATTTATGTAATCTTATTATTTTATTTTCCTTGTAAGTATATTGTTGTTTTTTGTTTATTTAATTAAATTGGTTGGTTTTATTTATTTATTTTATATTTAATTTATTTGTTCTTAACATATGAACTATCACCCACCCTTAATTTAATAAAATCCTCAATTTTTTTTTCTTAATTTTCATTTCTCAATTTTAAGTGTTCAAATTTCAAATTTCTCATTTTCTAAGATTCAAATTTTTAAATTTAAAATTCAAGTCCTCCAAATCTCAAATTTCAAATTTCAAAATTCAAAATTTTAATGTTTCAATTTCAAAATTGCAAATTCCTAATTTCAAAATCATGTCATAATTTCAAAATTCAAGTTTCACAATTTCCAATTTCCCAAATTTTAAAGTTTACAATTTCAAATTTACAAAATTCACTTCAAAATTCCAAATTTCAAATTTCAATTTTCACTCTTCAATTTCAAAATTGTAAATTCCTAATTTCAAAAAATCATGTCATAATTTCAAAATTCAAGTTCCACAATTTCCAATTTCCAATTTTAAAGTTTATAATTTCAAATTTATAAAATTCATAATTTCAAAATTCAAGCGATCAATTTCAAATTTCAAAATCTCAATTTCAAGATTCAGTTGTTCTATTCTTAAATTTTGAAAATTCATAATTTCTAAATTTCAAGTCCCAAAAAAAAAATCTCAAATTTCAAATTTTAACTTCAAACTTCCAATTTTTAAAACTTCAATTTCAAATCGGTCTTCAAAAATCTCAAACACATATTTTAATTCTACAATTCCAATAAAATGGAATCTGGGAGCACTTGTAACATATAAATGGGCTTGTGGGAAATGCCCGACATTCCATTTTAATAAATAATTTGACATATGATTTATAACAAATTTCTAATTGAATAGTTTGTATTTTGTTATTGCACTAACATTGTTTCCCAATTGATAGCGTTTCTAACATGCCGTCCAGGTACACATTTTTCTCATCTGACTTTGCTTGATTATTTATTTATATATGTCTTGCATGCTTTTGTATTACATTGCTATCTTCGGTATCTATTGGGCCATTACTAAAAGTCATATTTTCTTTAATTTGTTTAGTAAAGACCCGACTTTAGGGGCTTAGAGGGGTGCTACGCTTCCATCGTACCTTCCGGATAAGTAACCCGAATTCCCCCACCTAGACTTGTTTTCCCGCACCGCTTTTCTTATCAGGAGTCACATTTAGGGTTTTTCTTTCTTATTTTGTTTTCCCTTTTAAAATAAAACAAAAATAAGTGGCGACTCCAAACCGTTTTTTTAAAAATGATTTTCCAACAACATAAAAAACGAGTCTCGCCTTTTTAGTGGGAAACGCATAATAGCAAAAAATGCGAGGTCCAGCAAAACACACTTAATCGGGTCAGAGGGTCAAGCTCGAATACAAATTGAGGAAAATGTGGCTTTTGATTAGCTGATTGATAGATACCTATTTTTGTGTTTTTTTTTTGGTATACTTGATTATTGGTGGCACATTTGAGAGTTTTGATTTATTGATTGTACATTTCACGTGCTTAGTTGTTGTATCATTAAGATAATCTACCGACACTTCGTTTGCCGATTCTTCTCGCTCATCTTGTTATGTCACTTGTTTTTCATCGCTTGGTTATATACATCATGTTCATGTTATAATTCTTTACTTAGATTATGTGTAGATATGGATGATATACCCCGCACTTTCAATAATCGTTCGTCAGATGACTACCTTTCTTCCGCGCATGATTGTTTGGTCGTGATGTCTATGTGGGGTGCACATGTATCCCCTTATCTCCAAACCTCTAGTCTCGGTCTACTTTGTGTCTCTTGGTTTTGTGTTTGCAGTTGGAGACTTGTTTCTCCTTGCTTGCTTTTCGACCGAGCTAGTGATTAGGAGTAAGGTCTAGTGATGGGCTATATCCATGTTTGCGAGCATTTTGGAGGTGGCCGGTCGATGCCGAGGAGTCCCACTTTTGAAGACTTGTATAGCTCGTAGCCAGATTTAATATTTGTATGGCAAGTGTGCTCTTCTTTTTGGTGTTAGATTTATTAGGGGTTTTTCGATGCACCCACATATTCACTATACACTTAGTTTATTCCGAGTCGAGTGTAGAGAGCCTCGCTATAGGTCGCCGATGTCGAGAAGTGCATGTGTGGAGGTGGATGGCCACCTTGCATGGAAGCTCACTTTGAAGACTTTCAGAGGAGGCCGCGCATCACCGGAGGGCAATGCATCGCTCACAGGGACCCTTTCAAAAGCCCACTTTTTTAGTGCCACCGTTGACCTTCTAGGTCGAAGCTTAGATCTCATCGATTAGACTCCCATCCTACACGTGGGTGCATCTGTGAGCCTTCAAGGCCGGTTTTGTCATGATATGGATCCATATTCCTCTATTTTGGTTTCCTCTCTAGGGTATATAGAGATTGATTAGAGTATTGAGCTTCAGTGGGGAAATTTTGTGCATAGTGATGGATTGTTGTCAGTTTGTTCAGAGATGTACAGAGTGTAAGATACATGGAGATCTCATACACGTTCCACCGTCAGAGTTGCATGCATTGACCTCACCTTGGCCGTTTTCAGTATGGGGCATTGATATCATCAGGAAGATTTCACCAAAGTATTCTAGTGGACATGAATTCATCTTGGTCGCCATTGATTACTTCACCAAGTGGGTGGAGGGAGCTTCGTATGCTAGATTGACATCGACCAAGGTTGCTAGTTTCATTAGGTCACACATCATTTGAAGACATGGAGTCCCTCATGAGTTGATTTCTGATAGAGGGTCACATTTTAGAGTAGAGGTCGACACTTTGTTACAGAGATATGGTGTTCAAGACTGATAGGCTGCCCATGGCCGTGCCGCGTATCATCGGAGCAAAGAGAGCAAATAAGAATATTAAGAGGAGCCTCATGAAGATGATTAAGACTTCTCAAGATTGGTTCGAGAAGCTTCCTTTCGCATTATGGGCGTATCGCACCTCCTTTCGCACTTCTACAGGAGCCACACCTTACTTTCTAGTTTGTGGCATGAAGGCAGCGGCCTCGTTGGAGATAGAGATAAGATCCCCGAGAGTGTACTCTAGAGCACACAGATTTTAGAGGCGAGTGGGTTCAACCACGACTTGATCACTGCACTGACAGATGAGAGGAGATCGAGTCAGGCTGACCATTCAGCTACTACAAATGAAGATATCCGCGCATTCAAAAAGCGGGTCAAGCTTAGACCACCACAGCGATGCGATTTGGTTTGAGAGCCCTCAGAGGATTAGTCACTGACCCTAGAGGGAAGTTTAGACCCAACTGAAGCCGACCTTACATTATTAGAGAGTTGACCCCAAAGGGAGCTGAATGGTTGATGGACTTAGATGGAAATCAATTCTCAGAGCTAATTAACGTGGATCAATTGAAAAAGTTTTACATTTGAGACCATGGTCGCAGGATGGGTGTCACTATTTCTGCTTAGCCATACCTTATCACTTGCTACTCACATTTTTTTTATCATTGCTACCACGAGCCTCACGTTTATTTGGCCTTATTTTTTCTTATAGCCCCGCTTGCTTTTCATACCGATAGGCCCTTGGTGTGGATGCCTTAGTTTAGGATCTTTCTCGAGTTATGGACACATTGACATGTTCTTTATATCGCCTCACTACATTCACTTCCTCAGATCCATTCCATTTCATAGTTTTTATGTTTTCACCACTTTATTTCATTCCACTTTCAGTTTCATCTCATTCTTTCCTAATTTAGGATTGGTGATCTATTCATTTTATCGTACGGGGTTTGTCATGTCATCCTTCACTCATTCCATCGACATTTATTCTAGACTTTGGGCTTGAGAGGCTTATGTCATTTCATTGGAGTTGTTTTATTGTACCTTCGTGCTTGGAGATATGTTCATTTATTGTCATATTGGTTTGTCTCTCATTGTTTCATCCAGTCTATGTGTAAAAAAAAACAAAAAACAAAAAAAACAAAAACAAAAACAAAAACAAGAGGAATAAAATATATATATAAATAAACAGTACGTATATGTATTCGGGTGATAAGTATTCCTTGAAGTTCGTATGTGGATTTCATGAGGATCATTGTCTTTAGTGTATGTACGCTTGTGGAGTTCTCGTATGTGGGTCTCCCCGAGATCCTAGTATCATGTGTTACTTTGAGATTTTATTAGTGGTATATGAGATGACCCATCCTCTCCTAGCCCTCGAAGTTAGTGTCATATTCATCATCCAACTTGTCTTAATTTACATGTCTTCCCATGCAAAGGATTCGGGGTAGATTCATCATATCATCACTTTTTCCATATTGTTATTTATCTTCCTCGACTTCATACTTCATTTTCACATTTATCACCCTCATATGTTTATTGATTTCGAGTTTATACTTCACTTTACTAATTTCATTTTCCTCTTACTCATCTCACCACATGTTACACCTTTTTGCATTACATCACAGCATAAGACTTCCATCGATGCTCTCAGTCCATGGTCTGGACTCTTATGCATGTGGCATTCCACACACAAGGGCATGGGGTTGATCATTGGGTTTGAGCCTAGTTCTCTTCATTTCTTTTACCTTATCACCCTAAGCCTACATTACGGTCCGTGTCATAAGACCACCCTGAGACCATGGGATTCAATGTTTTCTTTAACAGCATCTACTTTGATAGGTATTTGAGACTGGTCACATATCCGACATTATTATGTGGCTTTTCTAGAGATGCCTTTGCTGTTGGATCCATTCTGCTGCGGGGTTCTGGGGAGGACCCGAGATTGCCTTTGTTATCGAGGGATGAGGATTTAGACTGATTCCTCGGAGAGCGTTACACCGGGCATACCCTCATCCGTCGATCATTTGGATGTGTTTATTTATGTGGACAAATTCTTGCTGAGATGTCGAGCCATATTTTGATATTTGGGGCTCACCATTCTAGCCGGAATGACATATGCCGTATCAAGTACATCCCTATCCGCCAAGATCATCAGAATTTGTTTGTTCAGGCATACAATCGCTATCAGAGGATGAGTCTTGTTATGACATTTGGATTTCATCATGTTTTGATAGATGCCACATCAGCATATCCTCGTATCTTTCGATCATTTGACGTGGTCGGGTTTGTCTCGCACAATTTATCGATGATATGAGTCATTGTTATGACATTTTGATCATCATGTTATGTTGATGTCATATTTGGGCATACCCCTCTAATCTCACTTTTACTATCTTCGGGCCTGTGTTCAGATTTCGCTTTTATATGATCGATGTTCAGATTTCATCTACATCACATTCAAGTAAATTCAAGAAAGTTAGACATTCAAACTGCCTTTCCGTGATATCGTGTGTTCGGGACTTCGCTTTATATGGATCGATGTCTCGCACTTCATCCGCATCACATTTTCTAGCACAAAGAAAGTCAGACGCTCAGACTCGTCCTTTCTTCTCGTGATATCAGCGCTCAGACTTCACTTTAGATGGATCTGATGTCTGACTTCCATCCGCAGATCACATTTTCTAGCACAAAGAGTCGACGTCTGACCATCTTCTCGCATATCGTGCCTTCCGTGACGTCATTTCTTTATATGGATCGATGTTCAGACTTCATCCAAGATCACATCTCGCTAGCTCGCCAGTCGACGCCCGACTCGCCTTCTCGCATATCGCCTCGTACTTCGCCTCTTTATATGGATCAGATGTTCGGGACTATCCGCATCACAATTTCTAGCGTGAAGAGTCGACGCTCAGATCGCCTTCTTCATATCGTAGCGCCCGTGACTTCCTCCTTCCTTATATGGATCGATGTCTGCGACTTCATCCGCATCAAGATCCACTCCAGCACCGCGGCCGACGCTCGCACTCTCGCCTTCTCTACATATCGTGTCTCGTGATTCGCTTTTTATATGGATAAGATGTTCGACTTCATCCGCATCACATTTTGCTAGCACACAGTTAGACGCTCGCACTTCGGCTTCCGTGATATCAGCGCTCGCACTTCGCCTTTATATGGATCGATGTTCGCACTTCATCCCCAGATCACATTTTCTAGTTAATAACAGTCGTACGTCAGACTTCGCCTCACGTGATTAGGCGCTCGTGATCGCTTCATATGGATCAACCACTTCATCCGTATCACACTCGCAAGACCACGCTGGGACGCGCTCAAACTTCGCCTTCCGTATATCGCTCGTGACTTCGGGCCTTCATTTGCATCAGATGTTCGGGATTTCCATCCGCATCACATTTTCTAGCACCATTGGGCTTAGACGCTCGCACTCGCCTTCCGCGCATCGTGCCTCGCACTTCGCTCATATGGATCGCCGTGACTCATCCTGCATCACATCATACCAAATAGATTAGACGCTCGTGACTTCGTCTTCGCAGACGCGCCCAGACTTCGCCTCTCATACATGGATCGTATGTCCGACTTCATCCGCATCACATTTGCTAGCCCGCGATTAGACGCTCAAACTTCGCCTTCACAGATCAGCGCTCGCACTACTTCCATATGGATCGAGCAGTCCAGACTTCCATCTCGCAACACATTCACGCTACCAAAGAGTCGACGCTCGTGACTCTGCCTTGCATATCAAAGCGCTCGCACTTCGCTCATTATATGGATCGATGTTCGTGACTTCATCCGCATCACATTTGCTAGCACAAGAGTCGACGCCCGTGACTTCGTCCGCACATCAAGACCCGTGAGTCTCGCTCTTTATATGGATCAAATGTTCGCACTCCATCCAGATCACATCTTGCTAGCATTGCGCATCGTGACGCTCGCACTTCGCCTTCCTCCGCATATCATGTCTCGCACTTCGCCATATGAACAAGATGTTCCTCATCGGTATCACATCCGCTAGCATCAGCAGATCGGGACGCTCAGACTCGGCCTTCTACATATCGCTCAAATTTCACTTTAATATGGATTAGATGTTTACACCCCATCCGTGATCACATTTTCTATATCTGCAAATCGTATCGCCCGCACTTCTCGCTTCTCAGACAGTATCTCGCATTCGCCTTCATTGGATCGATGTCTGCACTCCATCCGCATCACATTTGCTAGCATCACATTTCGCACGCTCGTGACTTCGCCTTCTATGTCAGCGCGCCATGCCTCGCACTTCGCCTCACCTTCTGTCTTAGATAAGGGCGCCTGTGCTCACGCTTCAGGTTTCTCGCTTCGCACTGCATATCTCGATGCCTCTACCCATAGTTCAAACTCGTGAGCACACTTTGATCACATGGTTTATTTCGTTGTCGTACTCTACTTGCTAGCTTATGAGTTTGTCCATGACGGGTGTTAATTGTTACACAGTGCACATGACCATTCTATCACCCATGGGCCTACCGATTTTCGTTTGTTTCAGGTTTCGATATAAGTTTCACCTTTAGGAGGACCTTCTTAGAGAGAGCTTGGATTTATATCATGACTTTACTGGCCTCCAGGTTGTTTTGTCCTTTGGATCTATATAAGTTTGCTTTTGATGTTTTTTTTTTTTTTGAACTCCTTCTAGTTGTTTGAGTTTAATCGTAGCCGCGTTTTGTGTGGACACTTTATCTCTTTATTCTTCGATAAAGTTCATATCACTTCACTCACTTTTCATACTTTCATTTTACTTCATTGCTGTGTTCGCTACACTCATGAATTCTATCGAAGAGGGGCATATTTGCAGACCCCAAAATTTGCCCACATATTATTATTATTATTATTATTATTATTATTATTATTATTATTATTATTATTATTATTATTATTATTATTATTATTATTATTATATCATTATTTATTTATTTATGTATTTGTTTGTTTTTAGTATTAATTTATTATTTTATATTTTTAAGTGATCATTTATTTTGTTTTATTTTAATTTATTATCACTTTTTATTAGTGGAGAATAAAGTAAAAAAAAAAGATAAAAAAGATAAAAAAGAAAAGAAAAAGGAATCCAAAAAAGGAAAAAGGAGATCCATATGGAGCCAAAATAAAATTAAAAAAATGAAAAGGGAGGTGGAAAAGAGAAAAAAAATAATAAATAAAAGTAAGTGGAAAAAAAGGGAGAAAAAAATAATAAATAAAAATAAGTGGAAAAAAGAGAGAAAAAAATAATAAATAAAAATTAGTGGAAAAAAAAACAAAAGAACAAATAATAAATAAAAGTAAGTGGAAAAATAAGTGGGAAAAAAAGGAGAAAAAAAATAATAAATAAAAGTAAGTGGAAAAAAAGAGGAGAAAAAAATAATAAATAAAAGTTAGTGGGAAAAAAAACAAAAGAACAAATAATAAATAAAAGTAAGTGGAAAAATAAGGGAAAATATAAAAATGAAAAATACTATAAATAGGAGAAGATAAGAGAAGAGAAGAGGGGGAGAGCCAAAGGTGGAGGAGAAGGAAAAAAGAAAAGGAAGAGAGGAAGGAGGAAAAAAAGAAAGGAAGAGAATGAGAAGAGCAAAAAAAAAGGAAGAGAGGAAAAAAGTTCTTGAGAGAAGAAAAGAAAGAGAGAAACAAAGAAGAAGAGAAAATAAGGGAAGAAGAAGAGAAAATAAGATTTTTGGAGGAAATCTCTGACGGCAATTTCAAAGACAATCTCAACTTTATGTAATTTCACATACAGCTTCCATTCAAGAACTACCCGTCCACAGATTTTTTTTCTCGAATTTATTT
Organism: Tetrastigma voinierianum; assembly: GCA_016808115.1. Classification (NCBI taxonomy): domain Eukaryota; kingdom Viridiplantae; phylum Streptophyta; class Magnoliopsida; order Vitales; family Vitaceae; genus Tetrastigma; species Tetrastigma voinierianum. Next base: position 97,171 of record JAEQBH010008242.1, read on the forward strand.
TATTCTTTTCTTTATATATATATATATATATATATATATATATATATATATATATATTTTATTTAATTGTCTTGTATATATATTATAATAGTCATTTAATTTATAGTCTTATTATTTTATTTTCCTTGTAAGTATATTGTTGTTTTTTGTTTATTTAATTAAATTGGTTGTTTTTATTTTATTTTTGATTTTTTTATATTCAATTTATTTGTTCTTAACATATGAACTATCACCCACCCTTAATTTAATAAAATCCTCAATATCTTTTTTTTTCTTAATTTTCATTAATCTTATGTTCAAATTTCAAATTTCAAATTTCAAATTTACTTTCTAAGATTCAAATTTTCACCTTTCAAATCTGTCCTCCAAATCTCAAATTTCAAATTTCAAAATTCAAATTTTCAATGTTTCAATTTCAAAATTGCAAATTCCTAATTTCAAAAATCAAGTGTCATAATTTCAAAATTCAAGTTTCACAATTTCCAATTTCAAATTTTAAAGTTTACAATTTCAAATTTACAAAATTCATAATTTCAAAATTCAAAATTTCAAATTTCAAATTTTCAATGTTTCAATTTCAAAATTACAAATTCCTAATTTCAAAATCGTTATTGTTAATTTCAAAATTCAAGCTCCACAATTTCCACCTAATTTTAAAGTTTATAATTTCAAATTTACAAAACTATAATTTCAAAATTCAAGCGATCACTCTAAATTTCAAAATCTCAATTTCAAGATTCAGTTGTTCTATTCTTAAATTTTGAAAATTCATAATTTCTAAATTTCAAGTCCAAAAAAAAAAAATCTCAAATTTCAAATTTCAACTTCAAACTTCGAATTTTCAAAACTTCAATTTCAAACCGGTCTTCAAAAATCTAAAACACACGATTAATTCTACAATTCCAATAAAATGGAATCTTGGGGAGTTAATTTGTGTAACATATAAATGGGCTTGGGTGGGGCCCGAAATTCCATTTTAATAAATAATTTGACATATGATTTATAATCAATTTCTAATCAATAGTTTGTATTTTGTTATCAGACTAACATTTGCTTCCCACCGATACAAGCTAACATGCCGCCCGTACACATTTTTCTCATCCGACTGGCTGATTATTTATTTATATACGCTCGTACGCTAGACATATCGCTTATCTTCGGTATTCACAATACTACCAAGTTCCGTATTTTCTTTGGGCTGTTTAAGAGAGACCCGACTTTGCGCCAGGCGCGCTACGCTCCATCATACACTTCGATAAGTAACCCGACCCCTGATTCCGACCTGGCTTTCCTGCATCTTTCCTTTCTTATCGTGAATACATTTGCGCTTTTTCTTCTTATTTCGTTTCCTTTAAAAATAAAAACAAAAATAGTTTTTGGGCACTCCAAACCGCTTTTAAAAAACGATTTTCCAACAACATAAAAAAAGAATCACATTTTTAACAGAACGATAATAAATAAAAAATGCTATGTCCACAAAGACAAGGTATAATTTTTCTAATTATGAATTGTGCTTATGATTTTCAGCAAAACCAAATATAAGTGTAGGTTTTGTTGTTTTGATGTAATATAATTTTTATTTTATAAAACGTTAAATTCATAATCAGAGGTAGTATTTAAAAATATTAGTTTTATTTAAGAAAAAATTAATATTAAAATTCAAAACTCTCATAACTTTTTCATTTAAATCATGCACAAAAAATTGCTTTTAAATATATAATAACTTTTCATGAATTTTATTTTTATATTTTAAACTTTCATTTTAATTATAGTTTTAATATTAAAACACGTTTAATTGTGTCATGTTCAATATGGTTGAGTGAAGTTTTTTTAAGGATATAAAAACAAAATTGATGAAAGTTTTTATGTTTAAAAAATGAACTTACAGTATTTAAACGTAAAAGTCATGATTTTAACCCTAATTTTCTCTTTTATTTACTATAATATTTAAAAGATTATTAAATAAAATAGAAAGAAAGTAAGATGATGAGGAGTGAGTAACGAGTGCTATAAAAGGGGAAGGATGAAAGAAAATAGGGAAAAATCTCATTAGTTTAAGCATGAGGCTCCGGCGACTGTGTTCAGGGGGATTGGGATTTTCTATGGGTGGTTGCCCTCTCTGAATCTCATCGGAGCCGATGATTACTTCTACTATGTCCTCTCAACAGCCCTTATCATCTTCTTTTCTTTCTTTTCTTTTCTTTTCTTTCTTTTCATACACTCTGTTGTGGGTATCTTGATTCTCTGGAAATCAGGAGCTCTCTCACCCTCTCTTTCTCTGTCTATACAACCAAACATGAAAGGCTGTGATGATGTTTACTGAGTCAGGCACTAGGGATGTCCGTTCTTGGTGGGGTAATCCGGATGGTTCGTGGGATGAGACCTATTATGTCTTGTTTCACAAGAAACTGCGGTTGCAGCCATGGCGGTCAAGACACCTGGGATATCCGTTCTTGGCTGGGTAACCCGGATGGCTTGTGCGATGAGAACTTTTTTGTGCCTTGTTTCACAAGAAACCGTGGTTGCAGCCATGACGGTAATCTTTTTCTTGCCTGATAAAAGGCGAATCTGAGCCATTTTCTAACGCCATGTGCCATTCTTTTACGGGCCGTGGCTGTTTTTGGTTGTTTTTTTTTTTTACGTTTCTTTTTTGGATGTGTTTTAAAATGTTTTTGCTGATCTTATACCTGTTTGGATGCTGAGAAAATGCGCAGGAAAATTAAGTAGCTATCACGACATTTTCCCATCTGGATTTTTGGGTTTTGGGGTTTATTGTTGCTTTTAGGGTTTTAGATTGTCATCGGAGTTCTATTACTAAGCGATCATGGTTTTTTTTCTTCTTCTTTCTTTTTTGGTTCAGATCTGATGGTGGCTTCTGGGCATTGTAAAGGGTTCTTGTTGTTGCCTGGAATTTTGGGGGGGTTTTTAGGCTTTGTGGTTTTCTGTTGTCGCATCTTTTCTTTAATTTAATTCTTTCCTTTCGCTTCTTTAATCAAATATGAAAGAAACCCACTCTGAAAAGCAGTCATAAAAGAAAAAAGAAACCGCACCAAATGGCTCCTAGACGGTAACGTAAGAGAGGTGACAAAATTTTCCAGATCGCCTAAATCGGTGTCCTATGATGAAGGAATATTGTGTTTCTCAATAGAGTTTTAGGGGTTCAGAAAATCTGTAGGAAAGTGAAAGTGAGAAAGAAAATTGAAAGGAGAAAGAATGAAAAAAAAAATCTATAAAAAATTATTTTTATAACTACACTATTTGAATTTTTTTTTTTTTTTTAATTTTTCATAGGGAGAAAATCATAATCTTCTTACATGATTTTGTTTTCTTGGTAGATTCCACGAAACAAATGCAATCTTATGGGTAGACGGAATAGTTCTGGTCTGCTATTTATGCTCCTGAAACTTTGTTTGATCAAGCAAGAAAATGCAGAAAAAGATGGAGCTACTTTATTTATCAATTAAATCTAAGTGGGAAAAAAATTCAAAATGTTTATAATATATTCTAAAATAATATTTTATGAAATAATTTGGAAGCAATCCAATGAGAAAAAATGATTTCTAATGGTTATTTCGCCAATATTTTGTTATGAACATTTCATTTACTTATTTTTCTTTTACATCCATTTTCAAAAGGATTTTAGATGACTCATTTTATAAAAATCAAATATTTACTTAATAACATATAATAAAATATTATCAAGCTATCAAAGTATAATTTTTCTAATTATGAATTGTGTAATGATTTTCAAGTAAAACCAAAGCCTAATAATGACTAAGGTTTTATTTTTTATTTTTTATTTGTTTAATTTATTTTATCTAATGTAATATTTTAGAATATTAGTTTTATTTAATATAATATTAACTAAAATATAAAGGTAAAAAGAAGATGAGAGGGTACCATAAAATGACAAGGATGATGGAGATAGGATAGGGTTAAATCTCATTAGTTTAAGCATGAGGTCTTATTGACGATGTCGATGAGGGAGCTTCGAGAGCATCTCCAACCTGGGCCGATATAATACCACAACGAAATAACCGTCAAAATGGAATCTCAACTCGTCGACATAGTCGTTCAATGGGGATTCCATTTCAGTAATCAAAATGGAACCCCAAAATTTGAGGTTCTAAATTTGCAGTTCGAAAGGAAAAAAAAAAACTGTTCATAGCCGTTGGTAACTTTCCTAATGACTATTTTTTATACACAATATAATAAAATATTAAAATAGATATTCATTCGAGACCACACAGAATGCTGACAATGACAATCTGTCTATCGTGGTTCCAAATACTTGGGAGTGCTCCATTTATACTCTTTGGAACCCCAAATGGAGCTTTACCCATTGAGATGCTTGAGGTTGTTGCCCTCTCTCGAATCTCTAGCGCTTCTGAGCCGATGATTACTTCTACTGTCGGCTATCAACAACCCTTTTCTTTTTCTTTTTCCTTTTCCTTTTTTCTTTTCTTTCTTGCGTGCGCGGATCTTGATCCTCTGGAAAATCAACACCGCTCTTTCTCTCTTCTCAGCCGTGATGGTGTTTGTTGTGGTGTAATGTCTGCTCTTGAAGTGTGGGTGACCTTGGATGGCTTATGCGATGAGACCGTTTTGTGTCTTGTTTCACAAGAAACTGTGGTTGCAGCCATGTCGGTCACCTCGATGTCCGTTCTTGGCGTGGTAACCCGGATGGCTTGTGAGGTGAGACCTTTTTGTGTCTTGTTTCACAAGAAACTATGATTGCAGCCATGGCGATCATTTTTTCATGCTGGATGAATCTGAGCCTTTTTCTAAAGCGCTATTATTTTAAGCGGTTTTTGTTCTCGCTTGCCTTTGCTGATGCTTCTTTTTATTTATTGTTGTTATCAAAAGGTTTTTTTTTTTCTTTCCTCGATCTTGTTCCCGCCAGTTGTCATAGAAATGCAGAAATTAAGTGGTCAGATGACGTTTTCCTTGATGATTTTGGGTATTGTGGCTTATCATTTAACTTGAGCTTTTAGGATCGTCATCTGAGTTCTCTGCTAAAGCCTTCACCCATTTTTTTTTTCTTTTTTCAGATTTGGCTTTGGGATTTAGGGCTTTTGTGGGGGGTTTCTTTATTGGCGCGTCTTATTCTTTAATTTTTTTTCTTTTCCTCTTCTTTCTTCTTTCTTTTTCCTTTTCTGCTTTTGAATGAAAATCTAATTTCTGAAAAAAGAAATAAAGAAAATGAAAACCCAGCAAATGGGGGGGGCTTTAGACCTGATGGATGAAAGTGAAAGAAAGAAATTAGAGAGCAGGAGAAATAAAGAAAAACGAAGATAAATAGACCTTTTCAGTTGAGTTTTACTATCAAATAATTTATTTGAAAAAAAAAATTATAAAATTAGATTTTATCTTAAATTAATATCCAAAATAGTTTGTTTGGATCAAATAGATTGAAGATATCAAATGTCATTATCATGGATAGTGGTATTAAAATTTTTATCAAATGTTATTTTTGGCGATAATTAAGATTTTGATAAAATTTTAATTATTTATTCATCAATGTTATGGATAATGGTATTTGATAAAAATTCAATTGTCATGTATTAAGGTATTATGCATTATTTTGACATTAATTTAGGTTTTAAATTAATTTTATAATTTTTTTAAATAAAGTATTTCAATAACTTTTTTCAGTTTGTGAGGTTTTCTTATGGATAATGGTATTAGTTTGAACATTTGTTTATGGCTGTTCATCAATAGATAACTACAAATTTGGTATCTAGCTACTAACCCTATAAATTATTATGATTATTCAGATTTAAAAATAACTATCAGTTTGAGTATTGTAGGTTTATTGGTTTATATTTTCTGGATACATGTACTTGAGGGGACTTAGGTGACTAATAAGGTTTATTCAAAAGTGACTAATGAGAATTATTCAAGCTTTATCGACTGATAAGATTTATTGAAAGGTGACTAATGAGATCTATTCAAGCTTTATTTTCATATTTGATATTTGTTCTAGGTAGGGGTATTGGTGTGAGTTTTTTCTCATTAAAAATTAATTATTTTGTTTATTTATTTATTAATTAACTTGTTAATTTATAAATTTATAAGTCTGTCAAAATTTATAGGTTCCAATAAGAAAATTTAAAGTGTATGGTGAATATTTTACAAGTCAATGAGAGTCGGGTTTATTTCTTGATGTGGGTTATCATATGATACATGAAATTGGTTTTAAGCACGTTTCCAAATTCCCAACCATGTCATCCGTATCTCCTTTCATATTTATTTATTGTCTAGATAGTCACAAACTTACTAACTTATTTATTTATTTTATTTATTAATTTAATTTTATATTTATTAATTTCTGTTTGAAAATGAAGAATAAGGGAAATTGATTTAAAAATTTATTTATTTATTTATTTATTTTTGAAATAAATTAATAAATTTATTTTTAGTAACTTATTAATTTACTTAAATCACTTATTTATTTTGTTTATAAACTTATTTATTATTTTATTTCATTATTTATTTTTATTAACTTATTTATTTATTCATTAATTTGTTTTTAACAATAAATAATAAGAGAAATTGTTTGTAAAAAATATATACATTTATTTATTTACTTATTACTTTATTTGCTCATTTATTTATTAACTTCTTAATTAGTTGTTTAATTAATTGATAACTCTATGTATTTTGTTCTAATGATAAAATTTGTAGCTCATGATAACGTATATTTTTCATTATCAATAGCTCCTTTTATTATCCACATATCTTAGATTGCTTACTAACTTGTTTATTAATTTATTTATTCATTAAAAATGTTGGACATGGGAGGAGAGGAGTCATTATATTGTATTAAAAAGTAGTTAACTTTAAAAAAAATCAATGGAAATTGCTTTGTGGAATATATAAATTTATTTATTTAATTATGTATAAATTTTAATTTATTAATTGATTTTTTCATTTATTTACCACATTCTTAATTAAGGTTCTTTTGATGCAATTGCAACTCCTTTAAGGAGATTATAAGTTTTTGTTTCCAATGAGAATTTTAAATGTAATGATAATGAATATTTTTCGAGTAGATTAAAGTTTATAGAGGATTAGTTTCTTGGCATGGCAACCAGGAAATGAGTTTCAATTTTAAAAGCAATAAGTCATTGCATCTCCTCCTTTCATTGCTTCATGATCAAAGCATCCATTATTTATTAATTTAGTTAGTTACTCATTTTGTTTTTGAGGCAACTCACTTAATTATTAACTTATTTATTAAATTAGGATAAAAAAAACTTATTTATTAATTTATGAATATTTTATTTATCTATTAACTTACTTTTAACAATGAAAATAAGAGAAGTTGCTTTAAAAAATAATTTATTTATTTACTTAATCACTTATTTATTTATTAACTTGTACTTTATTTTATTTTATTTAATCATTTTTATTAACTTATTTAGTTGTTTATTTATTTAATAACTTATTGACTTTATTTATTAGATAATTTATTTAGTTATTTCTTTATTTATTTATTCCATAAATTATTTACTTATTAAATTATTTATCTATTAACTTATTAATTTATTTGATAAATCACTTACTAATTGATTAACACATTTATCAATAACCAACTTAATAAATTTTTTAATTAATTAATTAAGGTCTTTTAATCAATAACACTCTCTACAACCAAGAATGAACGAGCGGTTCAAACTTCAAACTCCCCCTTTTCAACCATCGCCTTTTCAGCCTCAGTAGTCAGCAAAAGAGACAGCAGAACTTATCTTTCAAGTATTGAAACAATCACTCTCTCTTTCGGAAGCAGAGCTCGAGTCGCGAGTCTTCCGAATTTCCCCCGCCTCGGAGCCTCTCCTTGTAAGTGTTAAAGTCCTCCTTCTTGTTGAAATGTTCTATTTATTACCTTTGTGTTCTGGCTATTTTAACATGGATTGGGATTTCATCTTTTCATGGAATGTGGATTTTTAGGTTTTGGGGTTTATTGCTGCTTTTAGGGTTTTAGATTGTCCTCAGAGTTCTGTGATAAATCGTTTTTTTTTCTTTTAGCATTGTGAAGGGTTTCATGTTGAAGATACGTTCTTTGGGTCTAGTTTTTGTCTTTGCATGATGGGATTTTAGGGCTTGTGTGCATTTCGTCGCTATCTTATCTTTTTTCTGTAATTTATTTATTTTCCTATTCTTTCCTTTTTCTTCTATGGAGTGTTCTCTTTTGTCATGCATTTGAATGAAAATCTAATTTCTGGAAAGCTACTCGCAAAAAAAAAAAAAAAAAAAAAAAAAAGGCACAAAATGGGGCTTTTGATGGGTAATGTAAGAGATTGAGAAGGATTTTATCTTCAAACGTGGTGGTAAAGTTTTCCAAATCCCCGAAATTAGTGTCCTGTGATGAAGGTGTCTGTGTTTCTCACTTCTCAGTGGACTTTTGTAGGCTATATTTGGTTAACATAAAATTTGGGGGAAAGTCGAGAAAGAATGCAGAGACGAAAAGTAGGAAGAAAGAAAAAAAACAAAATTCTATAAATTATTTTTGTTTATTATTTCAACTTAGTTTATTTATGCCAACTTATTAATATAAAATTTACCTATAAAAAAACTTATTAATATAAAACTTAAGTAATTTAAATTTATAGCTAAACTGTATTTGATTTTCTTTTGAATCTTTCATTGGATATCCAAACATGAGAAAAATCATTTTCATTTTCATCTTTTCCTTTCCTTAGTAATTTTCAGGATCCAAACACAACCTCATGGTAAATGGAATGGTTCTTGGTCAGGTTTTTATTAGAACCAATTAACCATGTACTATTGGAATTTATGGAGTGCTGTATTAATCATGCACTCTTTGGTCCAAGCTTTTTGTAACCAATTAGAAAGACAATAGACTTTTCCAGTTTGCGGGATTTTACTATTAGTTTGAACATTTGTTTATGGCTATTGATCAATGGATAACTACCAATTTGAGTGCTTGGTTTCTATCTGAATCCATTAATATTATTTATTCTAGTTTTAATTGGGATTCCCGAATGCTTTCAACACATGTATACTTAGAGGAACATTTGCGATCTTTATTAGATTTATTTTGGGATGAAAGATGAACCTTTGTAATGCTTTGCTTTGATATTTGAATTTTATTTTGTCGCTGCTTTGGTGGAGTTATTCTTTTCAATATATATATATATATATATATATATATATATATATATATATATATATATGTATGTATGTATGTATATGTATGTATGTATGTATGTATGTATAATTACTGATCTGTGCTAAGGTTGGTTTGGTCTTTGTTTGATTTGCTTCACAGCCAAAAGCATTTTAAGTTCAATAAGACTTTGCATTCCTGTTTAAGGAATGCTATTAGAAGAAGATTTTGGGTTAAAAAAGGGCTAAATTTGGATGTTAAAACTTTTTCTTCCCATGAATCTCTTGTTTTGGCTTATACTGTTTAGCTATTTAGCTTCCATTGAAGCCTGAATAAAAAAAAAGAAAAGCCCCAAACAGGGGTTGTCTTTATGGAAAGTTGGTGTTGAAAAAGAGTTAGAAGGACCACACACAAAGTTCAAGGAAGAATTAAAAGACACTTGTAAGAAAATTGTATGAATCACCCCAAGAGTTTTGGCCGATGTCGACATTTTTAACTCATGTGGGCAAATAAGTAAGAGCGTATAACCATTATTGCCGTCTTCATTGTTAAAATTTAATTGCATTAAAGTTTGTATCAGCCTAAGATAGTGTTAAGGCACATTGAGAGTCATATGCAAGGAATATGTTATGTCAGAATTTGGGAATCTTTCTTCGATGCTAGTAATATTTTTAGGTTTCCTCTTTTGTCTCCTGCAGTCTAATTCCCCCAACCCACTTCTTTCACACTCATACCCAATACACCCATGCCTATATGTCAGGAGTGCTAGACTCTTTCCTATGTTAGGTTGATGCTGGACCTCCAAAAGACGCTTCATGTATTCTAGACGTCCAAAGAGGTCCAACGGGGATGATTAGGAGGTCATTTGGGTCTTTATGAGTTAGAATATTTTTGGTGCTGCTTACTCGCTGTCATGCTAGACTTTTCGGGATATTAGTGGTAGTTTTTGATTGTATACAGGAGGCTTTGGGTCGAAGAGGAACTTAATTTTCATTCCTCCGTTTTCTACGAGTGCTATCATGCTCGTGGAGGGGCTATTAGACCCTCAATGTCTCAGATTCATCTTGGTTTTGCAATTTCAACTAATAGAACCGCTATATTTTCGGCCCCATTTCTCAGGTAAGGTCAAGCCAAGGTGGCTAAATCCTAAGATTTTGCATCGAGCGAGGTCGGGGGTCCGGGAAATGGCAAGAAAAGAAGGCCGAATTGATGTAAGGATGGATACTGAAGGAGAAGAGAATCTGAGAGGAGGAGTCGGGCTTGTGTGGGAGGGGATCTCCAAAATACCCACATTAGAACAAGGGATGGCAGAGATGCTTACTAAACTCGACGCAATGTCTCCAAATCGAGGAGATGGGTTTGATCGTTGACGGGGGTGATGGGAAGACAGAAGTCGATTGTCATCGGTACCTCACCTGGGCAATCAAATTAAGAAGAAGGGAGATCTATAGGGAGCTGGGAAACTGAAGTTCAGTCCCGAAGGTTGAAATTCCAACTTTCAGTGGTTCCTGACTAATGCATGGGGCGAGTGGTGGTTGAAAGATTTTTCACACTAAACCGAATGAGCGAGATGGAGAAGATGGACTCCGATCATGGTAAACATGGAGGGAGAAGCGCTGACGTGGTACCTATGAGGATAGTTGGATCGCCCATTCCCCGGAGTTGATGAGTTTCCTGAACAATTGTTGGAGTGATTCAAGCTCGATGGGGAAGGAGCACTCTTGGAACAATTCTTGGCTCTACGTCAATAGGGGATGGTGAGGGAGTATTGTCGACAATTTGAGTATATACTGTAGGAACAATTTGTAAATGGGCTGGATCCAACGATATTGGTTGAGTTGTTAATAAATTGGCTCAATGGAATGAGTTGGATCATTCAAATGACCCTATGGATTGAGAGTAAAAACCAAACCTTATACACTAGTATACTGGAGCTTTATTGGAGCAAGTGCTGAGGCCACAGCGGGAGGCAATAGCATACACTAGTAGGTCGCCTACCTTCCCTCGACTAGTGGGCTAGTGAAGAGGCGACATTCTAAAACTTGACATTCGCAGAAACCAATTACTTACGAAGACTAGGCGCACGATACCCCTTTAAACTTGGGAATAACCAAGAAATATACATTTTAAAAGCAACCAAGACCGACTAAGGCATCCAGCTTAATCAAAAGGCCGTGGAAACAACATCACCCGAATGCTTGGGCACATGTATCCGAATAATAGAGCTTTGTAGTTTTGCTGAGGTGTTTATTCTCTCCTCAACCCATTCTCACAGAGTGTCAATATAAGAAGTCCGAGCATGGACGCTTAAGGCAAGCTAAAGCATTTTGAAGATTAACACTCAAGGATATTCTTTGTACTATCACTTCTCGTATTTTGAACATAAATATGAAATTGAGTATAAATCTTAGCGCAAAGGCATAAAATAGAAACAAATCTGGAGTGGTTTTTCATTAAAAATAACTAAGTGGTTCGTGAATAATTATCAACAAAACTGACAAAGTGTCGAAACCCGGTCGGGACAATAACCGGCACACACACATCCGAATGGACTAACTCAAAAGGAGATCAGCCGCTATTGACTCGACTATAATCTATGCGATGATGTTCTGCAAATTGACAAAACTCACAATCTAAGGATAGCAAACTCAAAAAGTGAGGACACAATTTCTTTAATAATGGAAGCAAAAGATGACCCAATCGACAATGTGTCTCAAATGGTGTAATGACTCTAGAACAAGCATTAGGTCTTAGGACTGTAGGATCAAGGATGTATAAACCCCTAGACTCACAAATTTTTACCAATAATCGCTTCACATAGATCTTAAAAGAGAAAAATCAAGAAAGAATGAGATATAATACTTAAGTGCTCGAGTTAACTTGCTAACATACATCAAATTAAAAGAGGATTTTGGTAAAATCAAGACTGATGTCAAAGGAATAGATGGAGTGGGCACAATTGTGCCTGACCCAAGAACATATGAGTGTGATCCATCTGCCAGAGTGACAGTGGAAGGTGAAGGTTGTGATTGAAAGGTAGAGAAAAGACTAGATTTACATTTCATGTGATTTGTGGCTCCAGAGTCAATGACCCATTCGGAAGATGAAGAAGATACGAGACATTTATTTGCCACCGACCGCCACAGCAAAGAATCGAGTAGATGTAGATCTTAATGAATCCTGATAATAAATCGAACTTGGTTAATCTGTACGAGAATCGAACCGACCGACACGTATGCTTCAAAGAGGTGGCTTAGGTGAGCAGATCGAAATTTCTAATTCGACATCTCTATCGCTTTCTACAATCTGTGATCACATGGCCACTTACATGGCACACAACAAAAACACCTTTAGAATCCGTTCTTAGTGTTATCAGCTCGACCATTGCTGCTATTTCATTGCTTCTTCCACTAAATGGTTCGTCCAATAAGAGCATTGCTTCGTTTGTGCGTATACGTAGGTGAAGAAGTATGATGATACCTTTCGCGCGTAAGAATCGCAAAGGTCTCCTGGAGAGATGATATCTCAGGACTGGATAGAATTTGGGCCTTAGCTGAATCATACTCAGAAGGAAGAGCGGTAAGAAATCCCATAATTGCCATCTGTTCACGTTGACTTTGCTGAACTTTGACATATGGACTAAAGGGCATAAGCATACTAAGCTCTTCATGTATCTTTTTGTTAGCCATAAAAAAATCATGTGAGTGACTGATCATGTTTCTATGATCGATAGAATGCTTTACACACATCAAATATACGAGAAACATTCCGCTTTCCAGATAACACAAACTCCAAATAATCCATTAGCTCTTTCACAAATTCACAGTGATTAACGAGGCCCAGTACCTTGTTGTCGATAGAATTATGGATTTGGATGAACAGACGAGCATCTTCCTCCATCCATTGCTCTTTCGAATCATCGGCTGACGGATCCTTATACGTACGCTCCTGATGTATATTCGAATTGTTTTGCTCCATTCCAAATAGTTAGGACCGTCATGAAGGATCCCAACTCGGATTAACCTCATGAACCCGAGGGGACCTCCCGGCACTCCAATGGATATAGAAACTTTTCCTTAAAACCATCAATCAAAATCCATGGAGCGAACCCCTTTACAATTCTTAACATATCTTTAGAAATAATGCGGCTAAGTGATAAAAATTTTTTTTCTTTTTTTTTTTCAAACACTGGATTTTTCGTAAAATCACAGGAGTTTCCTGCTCTGACTCTTCCAAATTTACAAAACCCAAAGTATTTAAAAGCGACTTTAATCTTCAATCCTCAACTTCTCAACTCGTTTTAGGACTCCTCGTCCACAACCCAATCAAACACAATATATACACATAACATTTATTCATTTCAAATCATCAAAACATTCCAAACTTCTTTTAATTCCATGCATTGTTTTTTTTCAAAAGATCGGGCTTCGAAATGACTGTTTGAGCTTCTAAGTAATTCATTTTAAAATATATCCATATATGCTATATATACATGATAAATTATTCGATATATAAAATATGCAACTATTATACAATGCGCTTCACATGCATTGCCTTCTCGACGGCTCGACTCCACGCACGCGATGATACTCTACCCGCGCACTGCCCCTAACTAAAATATTTTCGGAAACATATGGAAAAGAATGAGCCAAAGGAAGCCCAAAGGAGTGCACATTTCAATAAGATAACATTTTCAAGATATATCAAAGTAATACATACTTATACATTTAAAACTACTTTATGCCTTAAGATAGCATTTTCAAAGATATATCAAAATAATACATACTTATACATTTAAAATCCATTTATGCCTTAAGATAACATTTTCAAGATATATCAAAGTAATATACTTATACATTTAAAAATCCATTTATGCCTTAAACATTTATGCCTCAAACTTTCTTTTATTTCTTTATAATAAATACTTATACATTTCAAATCAATTTATGCCTTAAACATTTATGCCTCAAACTTCTTTGACATTTCCTTCTTTCCTCGATGAACCCTGGGAACAAACACACCGAACGCTCTCGCACTGACGGTGAGGGACAAATACATTCGGGGCCATAACCACTACAACAAGGCGTGAGAAACTCACGCTTGCATAGGGTTCCAATCATAGCACTTTATCACGTGTAAGGATATTACTCTAGACACCTATTTCTCTCCCTCAGCTAGTAACCTATAACTTTACCCTCTAAATCCTTACACGCTTAAAGTACTCCTCGTCGATATCATCATAATAAATATAGGGGGTTTGTGGTAACCATCAGTAAAACATTTCTTCAAAATACATTTATAAATCCATTTAAATCATTTACTTTATCATTAAAACACATATGCATACATATTTCATATACATATAAATATATATTGATGCAAGATAAAACATTTCCATATGCCTTAGCATTTACATAAACATTTCCATTAAACTTTCAGTTTAACATTAAATCATTCACTTTAAAAACTCACTCTTCAAAATATCATTTCACTCAGTTCACCGCTCAACTCGCTTTGCTTCCCGTCGACTCCCGTTTCCCGTCCGATAGTCCTTTTCACCTTTTTTCAAGAAAACCACAACTATACATTAATCATAACTTCCATTTTAATCCACCATACACATTCACTTAAAGCCAAATGAACAAATTAATTTTTAAGCACTAAAAACCCATTCATTTTGGCCAACCTTTTTCCAACAATACTCTATAGACTTTTTGACCCCAAAAATTATTCAAAAGGTCTTCAAAAATTATGAAACTCTCCCAGATCAGTCCTTTATATATCCAATGACATCTCTTTAAATTTTCAATTTAAAATTCCTTCTCTAAGGCCCTCAACCACATAACACAAGTTATTACATCTAAATGACCTTAATTTTGGCGTAATTAATCCGCACATACCCACTTGACTGTAAATTTTATGGGCACTTTGGGATTACAATTTGGCTTGAACTTCCTTCAGATAAATTTTGCTCCTTAGATGTCTATTTTAACTAGCAACTTTAATCACTCAAATCGGATCAGAAATGAGCAAGTTATGGTCAAATACGCATTAAATGGTCGAAATAGGAAAACAGAAAGATTTCGCATCGGCAGAACCGCATGCTGGCTTACACTACTTACTTTGAGTAAATTTTGGGCACTTTAGGTTACAATTTGCACGCACTTCCTTCAGATAACTTTTCCCTAGAAGTCTATTTTACTCCATAGAATTTTGAATCACTCAAATCGACCGAAATGAGCAAGTTATGGCCAAAATACGAAAGTCGGTCAAAAATGTAAAAACATGGCATTTCCTCGTACCGAGACTGGCCGCCTTTAAATGACCGTAATGTGGGCTCGCATTTTTTTCCATATTTTCCATCCAATTCAACTCTTATAATCCATATACACTTCAAACCATTTCATTTTCTATCTTGACACTTCTATTTTACACAATTCATCTTTCATTACATGTATCTTTCAAAACTTTTCCGAATTATTTCCAAACAACTCAAATATGGGTTATAACCCATACACAAAGATTTGTTAGGGTTTGTTCTAAACCCTAACTCAATTTCCTTCCATTTAACCATGAATCCAACAAAGGGAGGATTCCCGCTAATTATCTGTTCTGTGGGTTTAACCAACTCCACTCAAGAAATCTAAGCTTAGGGATACCATCTCTATAAAAACCCTAGATTTAGAGATAAGATAATCATCATAAAAAACCCAAAAATCCATGCCAAATCTCATAGAACCCATAATCAAGGTTAGTTTCCATACCTTGGCTTGATCTCCCTCCTTCTCTTCTTTCTCTTCTTCTTCTTCCTCTTCCTCTTCTTTCCCTTCACGTTTTGTTCTCCTCCCCAAAATGAGACCAATTTTGGTCTTTAAATCCCATGTTTTGCTAAGGCCTTGTTTGGCCTTCCAAAAACTCATTTTTTGGGTTGATTTTCTCTAATTGCATCTTGGTCCCCATTTCTCTTCTATTTCTATTCCAACTTTCTCTAATTGCCTTGAATCCCATAACTTCTTCTATTTACATTTCCTTTTTAAACATTTCATATTAACCCCTAGTCTTTCCTTTTATGACCACTAGCTCCTCAAGTGGTACTGCATATTTACCCTCCTGGTTTTATTTTTCTTATAAATTCCGGTCTCTCGCTTCTTTATAATTTTCTAATTTCATCTCCAGACACATAATGTAACACTTAGTGCTCGTATACGCCTCTATGCATCATGCACTCGTACACTCTCTCGGATCTGCGCATGTGTCAATTTGTTCTCCGTGATTTTGACATCATCGGGACCATTTCTAAGCTTTGGTGTTGGTTTCTTCTTCGAATCACTCATTATGATACCATAGGAAGAAGATTGCTATAGAGAGCACCCTAACTCGATTTTGGGAAAATCAAGTAAAACCCTAGAAAAGGGGATCAAGCCGACACAAAAAGCACTAAAACTACAAGATCCAGAACCAAACAAAGGAAACCAAGTGTACTAGAGTCCTGGCAAGGACTCGACCCACTGAGGAGGATTTGGGGTCGGGAACAACACCCCACGCGCCCACACGCGCGGCGCGTGCGGACTGCCCGCAAAGCTTACGACGACGCCAGTTTCACACGCTTGGAATCAAATGACCGGATTTTGCAACTGCTCGTCAAGGTCATGAACCCTCCTATGCTAGGGGTGAGACTCCACGCTCCCTCTAGGTGGGTGTTTCAAAAGTCACCCCCTCTAACAGCCCTAGATTGTCAAAAAATCCTCCAAAAAATTCTCAAACTTGAACCCTAGGCTCTAATACCATGTAGAAACAACCAAGAGAGAATTTGAGGAAAGAATTTCTTGTGTTTTTTTCATTAAATTAACATGTGTATATATACAGAAGGGTTAGTTTATATTTCCTAATCTGTTACAACTCTACATGTTAGGATTCCTAATTAGTTACAACTCTATATGTTAATAAGAATATCTTATGATTCTCAATACTCCTTCTCAAGCTGAAACATATAGGTCATATGCACCAATCTTGTTACAAATGAACTTAATCCTTGGACCTCAGAGAGATTTAGTGAAAATGTCTGCTAGTTGGTTACTCAAGTTGACGAAACTAGTAGTCATGCAACCTGAGGCAATCTTCTCTCGAATGAAGTGATAGTCTACTTCAATATGTTTGGTCCTCTCATGAAAGACTGGGTTGGAAGCAATGTGTAGGGCCGCTTGGTTATTACACACCAGCATCAGTTGTCCATCATTCCCAAATCTAGCCTCGAAGAAGCCGCTGGTTTACATGAAGCAACAAGGGCCAAAGCCGTATTCGATACTTAGCTTTTAACCAGATTCTGGGCCACCACATTTTGTTTCTTACTTTTAGATATTGTCACCTCCAATAAATACACACAATTCCCCGGGAATGGAGGTCCTAAGCCAGGGCGAGCTTGCCCAGTCTGCATCACAATAACCAACAATTTGGGTGTGACTTCTGTTTTCATATAACACCCCCTAGCTCAGTGTTCCTTTGATATAACGGAGGATGCAGATCACAGCATCCCAGTGACTATCACACGGTGACTGCAAGAACTGACTAACTACACTCACAGGAAAGGAAATGTCTGGTCTGGTGATGGTGAGGTAGTTTAGTCTCCCAACTAGTAGTTGATATCTCAATCGGCTCATGTAGGCTCCCTTGTGCGCTACAAGCTGACATTCGATCCATAAGAGTGTCTACAGTTTGCGCCTAGCATACGGCTTCCTCCAATATATCCAAGATATATTTCTCCGAGACATAACCACACCACCTTAGGGATCGAAGCTATCTCAATCCCCATAAAGTACTTGAGTTTCCCCAAGTCTTTTGTTTGAAAGTGGTTGAAGAGATGTTTAAGTTTTCAAATACCCTCCTGATCACTGCCTGTTATAACAATGTCGTCCACATAAACAATCAGATAGATGCACTGTCCTGATGATGTATGATGGTAGAAGACAGAGTGGTATGATGTACTCTGAGTCATACCGACCTCCTGTACCGTAGAGTTAAAGCGGGCAAACCAGGCTTGAGGCGATTGCTTTAGGCTATATAAGGAACGACAGAAATTTTTACATATCTCAAACTATACTCCTCCCCGAGTTAACAAATCTAACTCCATATATACCTTCGACGCAGGTCGCTACGGAGAAATGCATTCTTGATGTCCAATTGATATAAAATAAGATTCATATAGTAGCCATAGATAAGAGAAGGAACAGTTAAGCTATCTTGTGGCAAATGTGGAGGAAGTGTCATAGTAATTCCGAGCCATATATCCGAAGATACCCTCAAGAACTAAACGGTGTCTTCTTTAAGACGGCCCGGCATCACTCCTACCATCCGACTAAATCTTAACAATATAAACCCAATGGCAACCAACAAGGGATTGGCAGGTCCCATGTGCTAGCAGAATGTAGAGCAGTCATTTCTTCAACAATTGCATGTTTCCAACCCGGATGAGAGAGGGCCTCGTGGATAGTGTTTTTGTTATGAGGAAAAACATAAGACAATGTGGAAATAAAAGCAAAATACGGTGAAGATAAACGATAATAAGACAAGAAATTATACACATGATGAGGATTACGAGAGGAAGAAGTACCTTTCCGAATGGGGATGGGAGGATCAACGAGAGATGACAAGACTGGCATTGTGGAGGAAGGCACCATAGGATATGAATCATCTGGAGGCTCAGTGTCAGTATGTGGATGATGAGTATAAACCTCAGAATAGCCGAGTGCGGAGAAGTTAGGACTCGATGGGAAAGCCAAAATGGGAAAGATAAGAGGTAGAGATAAGACCTCGGGACTGGAAGGAGGTGGGGTAAAGAAGATAGAAGAATGTTAAAAAAAGGTGACGTTAGCGGATGCGAAATATCGATGTGTATCAGGAGAGTAGCATCGATAATCTCGTTGAAGACGGGAATAACCAAGGGAGATGCACTTCGCGGAAAGCTTATTCCCGCCAGATAGTATGTGGACAAACAAGTGCATCCGAAAACAAGTAGAGGGGGGACAAAAAGGGGTTGATTATGAAAGAGAAGAGAATGAGGAACCTGATCACTCAGTACAGAAGAGGGCATGTGATTGAAGAGGGCATGTGATTGATCAAATAGTAGGCGGTTAAGATAACATCCCCAAAAACATTGCCGAGTCACATGCTCAGTGGAGGGCCAGCACTTCGAATGTTTGCATCTATCTTCGTTTTGCAATTTCACCGATATTTTCCATCTCTTTTTCTTCGTGTTGGTTGGTGGTCATGGAAATCCTAACAGTTGACATGGTGATTAATTTTGGATATTTTATTAAATCTGTTGTAGGATTATAGCGATGGTAAAGATCACACACAAACTGTCATGAGGCTATCTATTTAGGAATTAACCATAGTTAGGAGATCTGCATCCTTTAAACGGAAAGTTTCTAAAAGAAATGTTTATATTCCTTGTGCAAATGATTAATATATCAACCTTTTTGGCGTCATTATGATGTAGAGAACGTAACAGCCAGCATAATTACCTTGAATGTGATAATTCCAAATTAATGTCTTGATGCCAGCATTCGATGCTACAAAGGCAAATCATAATACGCCTTTTGGAAGCCTTTTCAAGCAAGAAAGCCACCCAAGAGCTAGGTTACTTCCTTGCTATGACAACTTTGGAGAACATAGGGGAAGGAAAAGTTAGACAACATACAGGGGATGTTCTATTTCCGTAGTTTTTAGTCAGTTCTCACTTTCTGCTTTGTTGTGGGGAGATTTTAAACTGGCAAGACACAAGGTGTCAAGCAATGTGGTGTTCCCAGATGCTTTAATTCGGCTTGAGAATATTTATATGTCTTGCAAAATGCCGATTATCGCAGCACTGGAAAATCCGTTTTCATGAATGAGAAGATGTCAAAGATAGAAAAGGACGTGGTGGTTCGCCGCATTGTAATGGGACAAAGTGGATCGAGGTCAACGCTAATTCGTGCATTGGTGAGCTTCTAGGTGATTACCTGGTCTCGCTTTCTCGGCGAAGCTTCCCTTCATTGATTTGTTGTTTTTCATGTCTTTTGGTGGTGTATATGTAAAATACACAATGTTGGAACCCATTTTGGTAAAGAGTGTTAGGTTATCATCCGGATGAGATAAATTCTCGTTTGATCATTTTTGTGATCACTACTAATGGAAATTAAATATGTTCTCGCCATAGTAAATGAGGAATACTAGAGTTCGTCCATGATACCTGCCTGAAGGAATAAATTTAAACAGGATGAATACTAAATTTAAAAAGAATGTCATTTGGGTAGTAGTATATAAAATACCCAGTATTGGAAACTCCATTTTGGTAAACGTGTGAGATTTTCTTCTGGATTTGATGTGCACTGTAAATTCTGGTTGGATCATGTTTAGAAATTTGCCCCTGCATCTGACTCTGCCAAATAAAATTGCTTGATTGGGTCTATTGAGGTTTTACTAAAACTTCTGAGATTTGTCGCAAATATGTACTTTTTATCTCTCCCATGGACCATGACCACAAATATGATTTCGGGGTCCCTATTAAGATGCTCAGAATATGTACCTTTTATTTCTTCCACAGGTCATGACAATATAAATATGTAACCTTTTCTTTCTTCCACGGGTCATGACCATAAATATAATTTCGGTGACATGGGATTAGTAGAAATGCATGAAAATATATACATTTTCTTTCCCATGGGCCATGAGTACAAATATATGCACCTAGGTAATATTGAAAATTGAAGGGTTAGTAAATTTGAATAAAACTATATCCATCATCCCACCTAATTGCATCGTGTAGAAATGATTTCTAATGGTTATATCGCCAATATTTTAATATGAATATTTCATTTACATATTTTTCTTTTACATCCATTTTTAAAGGATTTTATGACTCATTTTATAAAAACCATTTTTTTTAAATCCAAAATCTTAGTGAAAGAAAAAGCAATAAACAAGAACTCATAGCAAAGAAGTGTAAATGCAATCGTCAACCATGTATTGTCCGCTTTCGCCCAAGATGCCCTCACGGTTTTAAAACGCGTCTACTAGGTTGAGAGGAACCCATACTTATATAGTGTCATGAAGTTTCTCCCCTATCCGATGTGGGATGTGACAGCAAGTCCAACTAAGGACTCAAAATTGAGCAGCTTTATGGGAGGAAACCCATACAACAATTTCCTTCTAAGTTTTATTAGTCAATTTATTTATTTATTTTTTTTCTAGTTAGACTTATGTGTTGTTTTACTGTTTAAAATTTTTGAGTGTTTTACTATTGCAGGTCAGTAAGGTCACAACAGACATGGAATTTTCATTTATTGCTTCCAGAATGAAAACAAGACCACAAGGGGGAGTAATTCTGATTCCCTAAACTTGTCTTTAATGAGAATGCATGATTGAATTTTGGGAGAAATGGAATTCCAAATTCACTATTGAATCTGATGCTTCATGAGTTGATTTGTTGCATATTTGAATGATGAAGGTTGAGTGTTTTTGTTTGTTTGAATTGGATTTATTGATTTAGTCTTGTATGAATTTGAATTGTTCCCGAAGACTAGAAAATTTTCCAAGTCACGACAAGCTTTCGAGGTCGTGACCCAGGTCTAAATTGAAAACGATAGAATAAGAAATTTCAGGTCGCAACATTAACTACTAGGTCGCAACGTCATGTTTCCATCTGGATGACTAGTCAGAGACATGATGTTAAATCGCACTAAAAATTAAATAATACCTATAATGATGGCAAAAAAAAAAAGACGGGTCGCAATCTCAATTTTTTCGTCAGCGACACTTTCGAGGTCGCGATTAATTATTGTTAGAAATTAGTGTTTGTGACTCATGCTTTCATACGTTAACATAAGTTTTTTGTCAATATAAAGAAGGTCACAAATATTAATCTCGGGTCGCACAAAATGTGTGAGTTTTAAAAGACTGAGATAAGGCACAATGTCGCGACATTGGGATTTAGGTCGCGACTAGGAAAAACTGAAGAAAGAGATAAATAGGTTGTGACATCTATATATTGGTCACTACCACTTCGGGGTCATGACAAACCTAAGTAGGTCCCGACCAGAATTGTCTTAAATGCAATAAATTGAGGTTTTAAACCTTCTGATTAGGGCGTCGCAACTTTAAATGGGACATTTAGTGCTAGCAATTAGTGTTGTAACTTAGGCATTAATGTCGCGAAATTCCATAAGACAATGATGACATTGAGCCCATCCATCATAAAGACTGAAACTAAATAGCCAATTTCATCCATAACTCCAATCCAGTTGCATCTTCACCCAACTTTCCATTCTCTTTTATCTCTTCGACTACCAAAACCCTAAAACTAGTGCCCAATTCCAAATTCTCACCCATGGCAAATAACAACCAAATCCTGTCTCGATTCACCGCACACTGATGAGCTCAAGGAGTGAACATTGCCAGGAATGGAGAGGTTCACCTGAACCTCGCTTGAAACAGCCACGAATGCAGTAACTGTGAACCTACCAGAGTAGAAGAGCTAATCGAGGGAAGAAAGTGGCAAAGAAAGATTAAAAATGAGTCGCACTCAAGAAGAAGAAACAAGGAGCAACAAAGACTTTGTCTCTGAAGAAGCTAAAGATTTATGGAATATAAGCCGGCCGGCCGACAAGGCTTTTATCAAATAAAGCCTTGGGGAAGCTGATTTCCCCTTTTTATGAGATTATAGAAAAAAGAGGTTGGGAGAGCTTTTGTGCATACACGGCGCTTGGATTCTCTGCTCTGGCCAAGGAATTCTATGCAAACATGGTGGGGATGAGAGAAGACTTAGTTTACGAGCGAGAAGTTTGGGTACCTTTTGGGCACAAAAGAATTAACGAATTGTTCAAATTAAAGGAACTCAAGCACGATTCTAAATTTAAGAAATTGGTAGAAAATCTTGATCATGATAAGATTATATAGACCTCTTAACTGGTGGGCAAGGGAAGTGGGAAGCCATAACAAAGAACCCACACTACACTATCAATAGAGGATCCCTCACTGAGGAAGCAAAGGTCTGGTTCTACGTCCTATCCTCAGTAATCCTTCTAACAAAACATCTCTATGCAGTAAGAGAACAAGAGGCAATCATTTTATATGCCCTTTTGAAGGGCTATAAAATGAATGTTGGAGGTTTAATTGAGGGGTCGATCAAAGGGTACCACCTAAGCAACAAAAGAGGACTAATCCCTCACCCAGCAACAATCAGCAGACTATGCATCTACGCTAGGGTGAGAGGATCATGGGACGAAGAAGAAACATGCCCCAAGGCATCTCCTCTGACCCTTACTGGGGTGACAAAGGGGCCCATAAACAAAAGGCAAAAAGGGGATGGTGGAAGAGGAGACGAGCTTCTCTCGCTAAGGAGAATGAAATAGGGAAACGAAACTATTCCAGAAAATTCTCCAAAGATATGAAGATGCATTTCAGAATGAGCCCACTGAGCCATTCCTACCCTGATATGACAGAGAATTTCCCTAAGCAAGCAGAAAGCTCCAAAAGAGGAGAAGGGAACACTGAACTTATGGAAATGTAAAACCCGTGAAAATTTTAAATTTGAATTTTTCAGATAAAAAGGGGGCAAAACTGTAGTTTACCATAATAGTTCGGAGAAAATTTGGGATTTTTCTAGATCTTGGATGGTGAAATGGATTGCGCCGTTGGAATCGTCTCGCAAAATCTAGCTACCCAGTCGAATTTCATTGAATTCTGAGATAGTCGGAATTTCACGTATTTCGAGACAACTGCCTGGGCGACACATGGAAACTATGGGTGATATACTTGCAAGCCATGAGTGACACATGGAAATCCATGTGTCACAATGCATGACAAAGGCATGCATGTGTGACACATGGCAAGCCATGTGTGTGACACATGGCATGCCATGTGTCAACATGCATGGCTCCTTTGAAGTCTATATAAGGGGCTTCACATGGGCTATTCATACAAGCAGCAAGAAGCTTCCGGGTCGTGGAGCGTAAAGAAGGAAAAGGAGGGGAAGGGAAAAGAGAAAGGAGGAAAGGAGAAGAGAAAGGGAGGAAAGAAAGGAGAAAGGGAGGAAAAAAAGAAAAAGGAAAGAAGAAAGAGAAAAAAAGAGCTGGAGTAAGAGAGGAAAAGAAAGAGGAAAAGAAAGGAGGTTACAAGAAGGAAGCACCCGAATCCAAGAAAAGAACCTGCATCCGCGCTACAAGAGGTAGGTTTCATCCTACTCTAGTTATTTTATGCCTAGGGCCGGTAATGGCCTCACGGGTTTATCTGGCTTCGAGCAAATTTGTATGTTGTGTGGTTTGTCTAGGACTGCGGTGGGATGGTCAAAGACCCAAGCCTATGGGTTTAGATCCATCCGAAATCGAACATTGTGTTTCTGGGAAGTAAACTCGAGCATAATGGCAACGGTGTGCCTGGGCCGTGACACCCTTGTGAATCACCGATCAACTTTGACAAATAATAACTTTCTTCGTCTCGAACCCTCGATTCGCTGCTCTAGACTCTACGTAAAAGCTCATCAAGTCTAGAATTTAATAAGATAAAGTGCTTAGCCAAAATGTAGGCTAAACATTAGGCTGGGTCACGGAAAGTTGAGGAATGGTCCATTCTGGTTTCCGGAACTTCTGTTTTTGGAATCGGTTTGTAACCGAAATGCTTGGGACTGCATATGGCCTAAGCAGGGAATTGCGTGTTGGATGTTTCGTGTGATATTTACAAAAACTGGACTTTCTGGAGTCCATATTATTTCTGAGGCCAAGCATGGCCGGATTTATGGCCAGGAATGGCTAATGTGTGTTATTGCCACAAATTCAATGACATACTAAATATGTGAAATTATGTGATATATGTGTGATAAAGATGGAAATACTTATATGCATTGGGTTTGCATGACTCCATTACACTGCTCTCACCGAATATGAATTATAATATTACTGTTTAAGTAATGGTTGGAATTATGTTAATACATGCTTGAATGATGCGTTGACATGAATGAACTGAATGATAGAAAAGATGTAGTGCATGATTATGTGATGTACTGATTTGAATGTATGGAATATTAACATGACTGCATGTATGCTGATGTTTGAATCGAATATATGGAATGTCAGGTGCATTGACATGAGTATCGCGCACACACATAGGCGGTGTAGAATGTCCATGTAGAGGTCTTCATACATTGGTCATGGGTTTGAGTGCAGTGGCACAAATTGTATTGCATCGGTGTGCGGTAATACCGCATTACAAGGGTGTGTGTACATGGTATCGGGGTTTCGCACCGTTGCGCAAAATCGTGGGCTTGTGAATGGGATGAAGTCCGATTGAGTTCCACAGTTGTTAAATGAAATGGAAAATGAAATTGTGTTTATATAGCAAGTAGGGGATAGGATACCCTGTGTGAAAAACTTGAAACCCGGTTAGACAGCATATCCATCGGTGAAAGCCCGAAAAATGTCGAAGGGTGTAAGAGACCTACTGAGACCCCAGAAGTTCTCCGTCATTCAAAAAGACACGAACGACAAATGTAACATCACATAGACTACGGGTTGTGTGATGGGAGTCGGGATTGACTCGGTATTGATTTCCCATTGGCACTTGCATTGGGTGGTGGGTCGAAGGTTGACCCGGTACATGGGGTATGTAGAGTGTCATCTCATACATGCATGTAGTTTTTTTTCCATGATAGATAACATGTATGCATGGATTGTGGTCAACGGATCATGAAATGACTTCGTCGTATGTGTGCACTCTAGGTGGGGAATAGCCCTTGTAGGATTTATCTCTACCGGGCGTCACCACCCCCGTCGTGGGACCCTTTTC
The DNA here is from genome assembly GCA_016808115.1 of Tetrastigma voinierianum. NCBI lineage: Eukaryota > Viridiplantae > Streptophyta > Magnoliopsida > Vitales > Vitaceae > Tetrastigma > Tetrastigma voinierianum. The sequence goes on from JAEQBH010008242.1 coordinate 123,119, forward strand.
GTATTGTGTTGGTACAGTGCACGACGCTCCTTAGAGGCCTGGATTATGAAGCTTGCCAGACTGTGGTTAATCTAACTAGTTTTACTATATGTTTTGTATTAAGAGTGATGTAATAACTCTTGGATCTATAGAAATGTATGGTCTTGCAACCATATGGACGAAAGTGGATGATGGGCCCTATTAAGATATTTTACTCATGTATGGGTCTCATGATATGTAGACACACAAGCTCAGAAAGCTGATTCGTGGTCAATCTGACCGAAGTTTCTGGGGTGTTACAAGATATGCTGAGGACAATGAAGAAAGATATGGAAGAAAGGGAGCATAAATGGGAAAAATAGCAACAATTCAGAGAAGAGTTCTTAAAAGCTTAATCAGGAGGAAAGAACAATTATTGCAGCGCACTAAGACAAATGAGAAGAAGATGGGGAGTAAGAGATGAAAATGAGAGAAAGAATTCGAGAAAAGACGTATACACAGTTTCTACAACAACCGCTTTAGGAAGGAGATGAAGAAGTGCTGTCATTCTAAGAAAAGAGAAGCTGAGATGGAGGGTAACATGCTAAAGAAGATTCAAGCCTTCAAGCACCTGTATAAGGAGCAATTCAAGGAGTTTCTGCTGATGAAGGATGTAGATAAAGAACTGGAAGATAATGATGTTTATAGAAGAAAATTTTGGCATGAGAGTTTGGATTTGATCAACAAAAATTTATCAGACATGCTGAGTTGTTTCTCTTACTTGGAAAGCACAGTGAATAAGATGGGCTTGAAGAAAGACACCTTGATCAATCTTGTGAATTTAACAAATGATCTAATCTCCACTGACAAGGCAGAACCCACACCCTTAGAAAAGAAAAGACCAGACATGACCTTCTCTAAATTTTCTCCATGTTTAGCAAGCTTTGACTTAGATCCTCCCAACATCATACCAAAAAAATCTGATAAGAGAAGGAGTGAAATAGCACAATTTCACTTTTCTTTTTCCCACTATACTCCTTCAACATCATTAATATAAGCTCAGAAAAGTTCATTGAAAAGTGTCTTGTGAATTGTTCTATTGATTGGATGATTTGGTTTGTTACTTTCAATAATGTTGCAACCAGAACATATACATTGTTGAACTGCTTAATTGGGACCTGGTAGTTGAATAAGTTTGATAAAATGTGAATTGTTTGGGTTGATTGATTTGAGTTAGTAAATTGGGTTGCTTGTGCCATGCTTAGTGTGTCTGAAGGGAATGGTTATCATGGCGGCTATTAGTGAAATGGCATAACAAACACTGATTAAATCCAAACAATGCTGAGAGAGAAAAGGAGAGTGGGCTTCATTGAACTGAAGTAAGAAGTTGCAATTTTAGTTTGAATCAGGTTTAAATTACAGAATTTGGAAAAAGTATACAATTGAAAGAACAAATAAGATGATTGAAGTTGTATGTATAAACAGTAAGTCAGTACAAATCTTGGAAAAACATTACACATGGTTAAGAAAATTCTTAAGACTTTGAGAGGGATTAGGGACATCTTCTGGGATGATTCACAAGCAAGGGTACAAGGTCCTAGAACTTGTTAGATTATTAGTCAAGGTGAAATCCTAGGTGAAAACAACTAACAAGAAGTGATAGAGGTCATCTTTGGAAGTTTGAACCTTTTCAAACCTACCCTCATTATATGCAAAGGCATACACTCTAGTTCCATGCTTTGAGCCAAAAAAAATGCCTAATTTCTTCAAATAGCAGCAATTAAAAACCTGAAATCCCCCTTACAATAATCCTTTAGTAAAGAACCCCAAATTACTTAGTTTTCAGAATAAGAATGTTTACTGTGTAGAAAGGAACAAGTTTGGGAGAATATATTTCTTTTGGATTACAAGGATGGATGAGGAAAAATAAATTGAAGAATTAGAGAAAAAGAAGAAGAAGTTAAAAAGTGAATGTTTTATCTTATAGCCCATCTCTCAACAATTGCTTAGTAAGGGTGTTTTAACACCTAGTACCCTAATGCTAGCTGGTATGGGAGTTGCTAGCCCAAAGTTCTCTAAGAGTGATAGAAAGCCTAAGAAGACAAAACTTTGCACTATTCCAATTCTTCGACAATAAAGAGAAACGAAAAGAGTTCTAGTAAAAAGGAACAAAGCTGATAAGTTGAAAGTGGCAACCAAAGGAGCCACAACATCCAAGATGATGTACAAAGCCAAGTTTAGGGGAGTTTACATTACAAGGAAGGAAAGGGATGAAAGATGAAGGCCATTATACAGAAAGGAAGAGTGGAATCTGGGTAATTTGTAGCCTAAATTTCCCAATTGTCCACCCAATTACCCAAGCCTAACATTATAAGCCTAAAAGACCTCTTTTGATCTTGAAGGTTGAATTTACCTACATTAGTGGAGATCAATATGAAAAACAATCCTATGGGACTTTTGACTAGTTTCTAAGGAGATCCCCAGAAGATTTACTAATTCAAGAAAAAGATGAAAAAGAAAGAAGACCTACACACACTCGCAGAACAAGATCTATTGATTGAACTGTTTTCATGCATTATTCATCAGTTTATTTGTAATAGAGGTTGAAAACATTCCTTTTTCTCAGTTGAAAACTAAAGTTTGAAATGATACTGCAATCTTCTTATTCAAGTCAAATGGTGGAATAAGAAAAGATTGTGTTGTAGAACAAAAAAAATGTCCTTCAAAATAAAGTTCAATTGTTCGGTGACGTATTAAATATTTCTTTCTTACTGGGACAAGCAAAATTTTAATATTTGGGGAATTTGATGAGTCAAAAACTCATTGAATTTTTAGTCCATTTTTCTTATTTTTATTACAATGTAATTGTTTGTTTTTATGCAAAAATATGTACTATTTACCAAATTTATATTTTGCAGAAATTTATAGCAGAAATGAAAATTCCAGCAAGGATCAAAAGTGAAAGCATTTCAATGGCCAAGATGAGGTCGAG